>JAAGAY010132128.1:0-36341 GCA_011801015.1 Ardeotis arabs | reverse complement strand
TGAACTTGTTTAATGTAATCAATTACCCTGCCATACCTGTAGCGAATTAACGGGCGTAGAGGGAAATGAGCAGCAGTCACTCCACGGGAGCAGCGCTGGAGGTTTTGAGGGCACATTCTCAGGTTTGCTGCACACTGATCTCACAATATTCTCTTCTGCACTACAGGTTTCACACCTGATTTTGCCAGTGTCTCACTTCACCGAGCGTCCCGGCAGAAGACACGGGCAGCGGGAGCGCCTCCTCCTACCTAGCGAGTCTGGGAACTGGGTGCGTGGATCTCGCGAGCGTCAGCAGGGCTCACGGCAGCACGGCTTTGGCTTTGACCCGCTTCTGTAACCCCGGCCTTCAGCCCAGGGAGGGGACGGGCACGGAGGGACCTCCTTGGGCTGGCAGCTTGGGCTGTCCCTTGAGATGGCAAAAGGTTTCGGAGTTTTCTCCTAACTCGTGTGATCTCAGAGCAGGAATCAGAGGAATATTTTTTACTTCTTTCATTGAATATTTTGTTTTAAGTGACAATTTACTAGAAAGGACAAAGGAAGCTCCTAAGTAACTGGCGGCAGGCTCTGGACTGCGCTGCTGTCTGCTGCGATTCGGAATGTGGGCAGCGCCAGAGGCAGTTACCTGAAATGTCTTAACATGTGACAGTACTTTGCCCACGGGCTGGTTCTGTACATGATTTTTTTTTTTTTTATACAGCAGTTGTGTGTGTTTATTACTCAGCCTGGAGCTGCTTCAATAAATCTGAATAAAATCCACCGCAGCCCTTGCCTGTTCTATATGCTTAAGCTGCAAGTTTTCCCAGCCCATCCCTGAAATAATGTCCAGCAAAATAGCCAAGAGCATTCCCTGGGTAAGAGGATCAGCCAGAGAGGGCTCAGATCTTCCTACATCTTTGTCACACAGGATTTAGGAAAGGTTCTGTACCGCCTTCCAGCTCGGAAGGACACACAGCTCTCTTTAAAACTCCAAAGATTAAGCTGTTCTCTGCCCTTACCTGGTCGTCCTCTGCGGAGCTGGGTTTCCTCACTGCCAGCACGAACGGAGGAAAGCGCTGTCGCGTCTCTCCCCGAGGGCTGCGTGCTCCGGGCCCTGCCGCAGGTGACGGTGGGGGCAGCGGGTGGGAAGGAAAAGCTCTGTTAAGGGTGGGAGGTACGAGACAGGAATCGGCACGGTCAGAGGAAACGGGCATTGGAGGTACAACCAACTGCCTCACCACAGCAGCGTGGTTTGGGTGTGATCCATCATTCAGTTTCAGAGTTAAATAAATCAGTGTCACAACCCTTCCTAGCTGCTAGTATAGGCAAGAACTGGCAAGACTACAAGGAAGAAAGCTGTCCTGCTGCTGGTGGCTGAAGCAGATGAACTGACTTCATTTCCATCCTGTTTTCTGATGCCTCTGCCATTTTCAGCCCGGAGGCTGGGCCTTTTTTCCTTCACCCTTGCTGTGCCGCCTCTCCGTCGCTTGCTGAGCCCAAGGGGCGGCTCGTGCAGCAGGCTGCAGGAGCTCAGCCCACGGCCTGCTCTGCAAACCCAGCCTGGAGCCCCGCGGGCAGCAGCACAGAATTACAGAGTCATTTAGGTTGGAAAAAACCTTTAAGATCATGGAGTCCAACCATCCGGCAGCTGGAGCGCGGGGCAGCTCCCAGCTTGGCCGTGCCTCGCACACGCGAGTGCAGGCAGGCAAGCTCGTGGGCCAGGGGAGAGGCACCGCGCAGGACGCGGGACTAGGAGCCAGCAGGAAGCCTCTCCATCCCTGTAAGCGAGCAGGGAGCTGCTCCACCTTTATTACATCTACAGCTATTCCTGAGGGCCGGGCAAAGTCCAGCTTTGCTCAGCGAGTCGGAGGAGCGGAGGTTTGCGGCCGTTTGAGCAGCAGCTGTTTTATTTATGCTGCCAAGCAATAAAGGCTGGCTCCCAGCCACATCCGCCTTTTGCACCAGGGACAAAGTTGCTTCTAGCAACACGGGTCTCTGTCTGCCGCCCGCTCCCGGCGCTGGGATGTTATCTGAGCCAGGCTCACAGCGTTTTCAGCTTGGGGAGCGAGTGGCCCTGCTGCTGAAGCCTTTACAGGCGTCTGTGAGTTGTTTCCTCATTTCAAACTATGCTTACAGCTAACTGCCTCGCAGGGAAAACCGGCACTTCAAGCACACCTGGGCTTGGCTGCTCCGCAGTGGCTCCCCGCTGCTGGCAACAGAGCCGGCCAGGGCTGCGTTTCATCGCTCCATCCTCCTCCGTCTGGCAGAAAGCCCCGTGCTGTTCCTGCAGCTCCACCTCCTCCTGGCAGGAACCAGCTCCGGGCACAGTGGGGAGCAGCCCTGGGGAAAACTAGACACCTTCTCTTGCATGCTTGACGTCCTCCCAGCAGACCTGTTTTCCCAGTTTGACATTTCCATGCATCCATCCAATCTCCACTTCAGTGCTGGGCCCAGAAGATTTAGGCCAACGGGGCTGTAGGTGAATTTAGTTTAGGGGTTAATTTGGTTACTGGGACAGAAATCCTCCTGAATGAACAGAATTAATTGAGAATCTCAGCATAGCTCAAACCTAGACCTCTCCTCCTGGCCCAGAACCCCGCTTCGGGGCTGCACTCCCCCAGCTGCCGGAGCTAAACCCCAGCCCACATCTGGAAGAGGCAACACACAGGGGCATCACCAGGCTCAAAGCCAAAACAATCCAAGCCTGACATCGCTCTCCCATGGGACGTTCCTCTTCTCACACAAAGCCTGCCAGCCAGCAGAGCCAGAGAAATACAGCATCAGACTGAGCCGCCTCCCTCCTGGCCGTAAGATACCCAGCCAGCCTTGATTTTAAGTGAAATGCACTGCTGCCTGCGTTCAGAGCTGCGTTCTGCTCAGCCCCCGCTGCCAGAGTGCCGAGGCAGCACAGAGCCTTTCTCCCTTCTCCACTGCGGATGGCCAGTGCTGTTAATTACAAAAAAATGAGCGCAGCAGTAACTGAGAAATTCCCTTTTTCTGGCTCAGACTGGATATGGTTCATTCAAGTGTTCCGCAGTACAGGTAGCACACATCCAGCGAGGAGCCGGAGTACAGCGACAGTCCCTGGCAGCCCAGAAAAAACAAAGCACTAGCTACACACGTTGTGATTTTGCCCATGACTTCAGATGTTCTAGAAGGAAAAAAAGGAGGAAAAAAGAACATTACGCATCTACCCGTCTGCAATCCCCCGAAAATTTGCGTATCACAGACAGTCATCTGGGATTTTTCACGCTCCCGTGTTTGTGGAGCCACATAACAAAGCGCTCCCTGCCCTGCTGGAGCCTCCGGTGCGTGCGCCGCTGTCCCATGCGTCGCACGCTCCAACGCTGCCAGCTCCGAGAGGGTTTGGCTTTTATCCTCTGCCAGATCCCATGGGCCCAGAAGCAGCGAACAATGCAGGCACCGCACAAGGACAGGCCCCACATCCCTTGTCTGTTAAGCCTTGGGCTGGCCCCGTCACTGGGATTAGAAATGAAACCGGATTTGAGTCACAAGGGGGAGGAAAGGGAAAGGCCAGCATATTCCCGCTGTCAGAGCGCCCTTCGGAGCCAGTATCCTCTGTGCACGTTTGTCCCCCAGCATCTGGCTTGCCGATGAACCTCAGATGCACGTATGGGAACCATCAGCCGCGTCTCAGCCACATGAAAGAGGAAGGTTTAGCATAAAGCTGGTCATCGCCTATGGCCTCAGCATGATTCATCCGAAGAGAAAGAATGTGGTTTGGGTTTCGGGTTAATTAGCTACAGATTTTAAAGAGAGACAAGGCAGGGCGGAGCTGCTGGAATACTGGTATGAGCAAGTCAACAGCTCTGAAGGCACCGCCGTCTGTCCTGAAATCACACCCTCTCCTGAAATCGCACCCTCCTCGTGAAAAACCCGAGCGACAGCGTTATCAATGATACTGTCAGTCACGGTGTTCGCAATCGCCGAAGGAATGTCTGCCCCGCTGCTGCGGCAAGAACTGAAGCACAACACAGAAACGCCCACGCTCCTTTGAACACCGATGGCTGCAGCAGCACCAAACTTCTAACAGATGCAAATTCTGCCCTGAGATTTAAACTTGTCCCTGCGGAGCTCTGGGCTGCTGCAGCCAGGCAGTTCCCAGCGGGAATTTGCACTGCAGGGATCCCTCTTGGCCACATTAACCCTGGATCTCCTTGATCCAGGCTCTCCTGTCTTCCTAGAAACAATTCCTACTGCTCTGACACACCATTACGGCTGCAGGCGGGTACAGTGCAATTAGAAACTAAGAATAAAGATTAAACCCACTGCTCTGGAAGCAGCTTCTCGTAACTCCTACCCTTGACTGTCCCTTTCAGGTGTCCCCCATGAAATCGTTTTGATTCCATTTCTTGCTGCTGAAAGATATTTTAAAAAATGGATCTGAGGAGTTACTCGCCTCGCTGTAGCGACAGACAGCGAGACGTGGAAGCGCACAGAGGCAGTGACCTCCAGCGGCCACTGCGCCGCAGCTCCCTGGAAGCCGAGCGGAGCAGCAGCAGAGGTCAGAAACATTCTCTCAGAGGAGGTGCAAGTCAAAGCTCATCCACACACTTCAACACTTCCTTCGCTAACACAGCGGTGTGTGCCTCCCCATAGAGATCCAGTCGTATTTTAAACCTTGGTGTGCCTCGGAGCTTTTGATTCTTTACGCACAGTGAAAAAGTAGAAAAACTTGTGTTTTTCCAATGGAGTTCCAGTTGGTGCCACCACCCAGCTGTAGTCGCACTTCAGCGGCTGAAAAACGCAGGCTGTGCGCTGCTGACTCCTGTACAGACAGAGCCGGGTCCTCCAGGGCGCTGCGATAAACACAGAGCCTTACTGCTGCACACAGCCCTTCCCAGACCGCACCACCGGCACCGCCACATCAAAAACCAGCTGAGGGTTTTCCTCAACACCGGCTACAACGCAGGATTCCGACGATAAAAATCACAGCTCTTCCTTTGAAAGCACCGATCCAAGTCCCAGTTCTTCCACTCCCTCCCCAGTTCCGCATCTGTTCTAACATCTAGAAATTATCTGAGGCTGCAGCCTTCGGGTTAGCCTGCCAGGATGCCACGCGTGGGGATTTTACCAGGAAACGCAACTCGCTGACTCGGGAGCTGGGAAGCACTGCACCAGCCAGCGGCGATGGGATGGTGCTGGGAGTGAGGGCTGCCAAACTGGCACAAGCACCAGGGAGAAAGTTTCTATTTTTGTTATACTTGTTCCAAATGGGAACCGATACTGTCTGGGACAGAGCCAGGCATGTCTCAGACCGGCACCACGCGAAGCGCCTCACGCTAATATAAGCAACTTAGCGAAGTTTGCTCTCTCACCGGTATGCTGAGCGCAGACATTTTGAGATCAGCTGATCTTTTCCTAGCCGCTCACCACGCTGGCAAGGTCTGCAGCTATTAGTATCCTCTACTTAACACCTCCTATGCTCCGCGCTCTCCTTTGGAAAACCGTCAGAGTTTGGTTCATACGGCACGTAACTTCTGTCTAGGGTAGAAAATGAGAAGCAGGTGAGAAGTGACTGCTGCTTTGATCTTTGGTTCAATAGAAAATAATAAATAATTTTACAGATATATAAAGGCAGTCAGTTTTTAAGTGGTTTTTTTTTATTGCTAGAAGTCGGTTTCAGTCCTATTGCAGCTCTGAAATCCTTCAGTGGAGAAACATTGCAATCATTGTAAAAATCATCATCTGATGTGCTAAGATCAAGTTTACAATTAATCAAGAGTGCACAATTCAACAGAATATTAACATTTAACCATCAACTTTACAAATAAAATAAGGACTACAAAGATGTTGCTACTGCAGTATCAACAGTACAGGAATTATTTACAATGTTTACACCCTAACAAAAACCAAGATCAAACACTTCCCCAACAAAATGGTCAATTGAACCATGGACCATGACTATTTATTAGATCTTTACAGTGTAAGGTGGGCCTAGAAACCAGACCTAAGACTGAAAAGCATCAAGAGAGTTCACAGCTCCGAGTGAGATGCACACAGTTATGCCACCAGGATCCACTTTCATGAGCGATTTCCTTCCAGGTACAAACAGAAATGGAATTTGACAAAGACTTTTCTAAAGTGCTCCAATTTCTTTCAGTACAAAAATATAAAAAACTGATTTATAAACATGGCACAAATGGTACGAACCAGAGCTCACACAAATGGAATTTGATGAAGAACGTGCTGAGGGTAAGTGATGAGGAGCCGCCAGTGGCTACAAAAACGTTGGGTCTGGCCTCAAAAGCGAGCGCAGGGGAAAGGCCTTTTCTTTGACTCGCTCAGCAAGAAGGTCAGGCAAGGACAGCACATGCACAACCTGGCGTCAGGATTTTTTTTTTTTTTTTTTCTTGTAAATGTGAGAACTGCTGGGGAAGATAACAAAACACTCCCAATTCCCTTGCACGGGGGCACAACACACAGAGACTCCACTGAGCAGCACCGGGGAGCCTTGGCTCCTATTCTGCAGCGTTCAAAGCAGAAGTGAAACAAAGAATGTATTTTAACCCCCTCCTAGCTGAAATTTCAACTTTCCTTGTAAATGCAAACAGCAAACACCAAGTTCCATGCATGCAGGATCATCTGACTACTACTCAAAGACAAAACTGTCTGCAAATTATTTAGAATTGCTCCTACCTTTGCGGGAACGCTATCACCTCGACGAGCAAGCGTCTCTAGAAATATCATTTTTGTTCTGCCTCGCGCTGGGAAATCATTAGCGATCTCGATTTGTGGGACACGCCACAGCTACAACCCACAGACAGCACAGTTAGGGACTGGGAAAGCATTTACGGTGCGCGCAGGGCAGGTGGGCTTGGTACGAGCGAGTACGGAGGGATCCTCAGCCTGAAATACAAAGTGACCACAGACAGAACGGGACGGGAAAGAGGAAGCAGCCTTTACAGCAGAGTTGAAATTGAAAATCAGAACCATAGGAACAGCCTCTACACTGCACCACCACGACCTAAAAGGACAGACATGACAGTAATTTTAAGGCTGTGACACAAAGCAAAGGAGAAGGCAGTTCGAAGCTCATGCTGTAATTCCCTCCACACCCCAGCTCAGAAAGAAGCCAAAAGGCACCTGGGAGGCACAGAATTTTGAACTGGCTAATCCTCAGATATCACTTGGAAGGGAACTTTTATCTGAAGAAATCAAAAAGTCAAATAGGAAGGATATTACTCAACCAATGGAGGTTACTTAGCCCAGGACACAGCAGTATTTTGCAATCTAACTTGCCTAGATGACTTATTTTTTTTGGAATGAGATCTGAGTCTCCAAAACTAGTTCACTCAATTGGGGTGATTTGATACCAGTCTCACAGATTCCGTTTTGCAAAAGCAAAGAGATGACCTATCATTCATGTAAAGAAAATCTTTCACTTGCTTCCCTCAGCCTTCCACGAACACTTTCACCCTACTCTGGTACGGGAAAACCTGCACTGGCAGTGAGATATGGCAGCGTTTCCTCGCTCTAGAGCCTCCGCGCTGGGTACGGAACCGGGCAGGGCGCCACACCAATACCCAGCGCGGCGCTTACATGGTTTTCACCCACGTGAAAGAAGATGCGGTCTCTATTTAAGGTGAAAAGAGTTTTCAGAAAGCTAGCTGCAGCCAGACAGGCGCACTGAGGCCAGGCAGTGCCATCTCAGTTACAGACTGAAGACCCAAGGAGCTTTCGGGGTGCTGAACCAACAGCCTGGCCTGGAACAGTCCTGCGTCCGTTTGCTAAGAGCCAGCACTTACTCGAAGCACTGCTGACAACAGGTATTAGAGCAGTTAAAACATTAAAAGAAACAAGATCTCACTGCAGACTTTCTGTTCCAGATGTCCTGTTCTATATTCAAGTTCACTCATTTCACAGAAGAAAGCAGCCAAATAAATCCCTTCAGTGCACAGAACGCTCCCTCCCGTACCTTAGGACAGGCACAAAATTAAACCAAAGAAATACTTCCAAAAATGGTTTTCAAATACCCAGAGACGTCCCTCTTTGCTTGAGGTGGTTTATTCCACTGACAAAACTTCTCGTAGGCTAAAACTCCTAAAAACCTGGTAATTTAAGACAATAGGGACAGAGTTTTCACTGGGAATGGCCCAAACCACAGCAGGAGAGGAGGAGAACATGGTACGCATTCTTGCTGCTTCACCGTACGTTTACAGGAGAAACATTAATTTTAAGAACAATTCCCCTCCGCTCCAACCTAGCTTTTAGGAATGCAAAAAAAGGAACGTACTGTAGAACTTCCACGTTCATCAACATCGTATCACAACAACGCAAACGTCCCCGCGTTCTCCACACTGGGTTCTGCAAATCCAGCCACTGAAAATCTCCGTAAATTCTGCAACGCCGATGATTTACCAAGCCGTCCTTTGGTATTACAGCGAAGCGCACTCAGTTTCACAGTGATAACGAGTTGGTGGGCAGGGAGTATCACCAGTACCACCAGTGTGGTAACAAGCCAGATGGTTTGGAGTTTCCTCTCACTGAACTCAGTGCCATCGCCACACCAGTGTCACTGAGCAAAGAAAAAGGCCCTTAAATCGAAGAAGTGTTACAGCACGGAGCGCTTGCTCCCTAGACCAATGCAGTATTTTGTAGCTTATCCTTCCCCTCTCACACTGACCAGTAAATGTGGACTCTTCAGTTTCTTGTCTGAAGACAATAACCGAAGTTATCACCGCTTGAAAATAAACCCCCTATTTTCTGCTGAAAACTTGTGATTTTTCTTGCACTGTAACTACTGAAATAATTAAAAAATGTTCAAGAAAAGTGAAGTTACAGCCTTAAAGAACATTGCTAACATCACACAGGGCCTAATTGCTGAGACAGCATCAAGGATTTGAGGAGACTGCAAAAAAAAAATTGCCATTCAATGCTACTGCCACGCAACTGGATGGAGAACTGACCAGGCATTCCATCCACTGGTGCTAAAATCATTTTAAACCAGAGTTAAAAATATGAAAAAGACGATTATCCGTCATGTTCTGAAAGGTATTCACCCGAGTTTTTAAGCTCCGCGATCCTGATTTCTTTAATTCTGTAAGAACACCCTCTAAACAATCTCTCCTGTGCACAACACGTCTGAGCGGGCGCATTCACGCGCTGCAATACACATCCCTAGGCGATGTGTGTGAGAAAGAACCGAGGTACAGAGGGAAGAAATACAACACAACAAAACGACTGTGCAAATTACAACAAAGGGAAATAATGCCTTTGGAACAGAACGCTGAACGCCATCACCATTCCACCATTAAGAACTGACCCATTTAACAAGAGGTATCAAAGCTGGTTTAGCTGGAAGCAGCCAAACCAACACAGGTTTAGCTAAGAGTATTTAAAAAAAAATTTAAAAATTTAAAAACCAAACCGTTCTTATTCCCTTCATTCCTAACACAGTGCTGCAGAGAGATCTCTGCAGTAACAGCAGCTTTGATATCTTCTGGTATTTGGAGTAAAGTCCCAACAAGTTAACAGACAAACAAAAGATGCAGAAAACTTAAAATTAAACAAGACAATAAATAACTGCATTCAAACGCTTCTTACACACGTCTTCAGCAAAGAACAAAACCCAAGTCTCTAAGTTCATTCTGAACCAACTCACAAGCTTTGCTTGGGAACCCGTACGGCTCTCACGAACAGAGCGCTACGCGGTGGCTCCGCGGAGCCAGGTATCCCAGCGCAAGCTGACGGCCAGTGAAATGTGCGGTTAGTCCAACTCTTAATTACCGTTGCGTATTCTCACGTGTCCAACCCTTCTCGTCCACAAGCAGGTGAGCTCCTGACCCTCGAAGACTCTGTTAAGAAGCTTACCTTCTCTCTTCCACCGAGCCTGTGCTCTGCTGGCTTCCCTACAGAAACAGAGACGCCAGCCTGGCTCCTGCGAGCAGGGATCACGGCGTCTGCCACGCCTGGCTGGGAGGAGACTGGCTTGCCAGTCAACCAGTTACCAACACACCGTTAGCATCATCCTTTACACCGACCTGTGAAAATGGATTTAAAAATTTGCAGCCATTTGGGGGCCTACTGCTAAAATTTTTTACATAAAAATCCGGGCAGTTCAACATAAACGATAACAATTTACAAGGTGGTGCCCACAAAGAGGGTACCTTCTCTGAAAAGAGCAACACACAATAAATGGCAGCATTTTAATACGCTCTGAAGTTATATACCCATGCCATGTGTCAAAACATTTCCGTGTCTGGAGAATTTAAAAGCAAATTGGTACTGCTGTGCCCTCATTCTGAGCTGCTGGCAACGAAGCCGATAAAGTCGAACAGTAATCCTGGTCTGGTCCTTGCTAGTCGTAACGGGGCAGGGGTGAAAAGACATCCACGTCAGGTCTGTCACGTTGAAGCGGGGCCTGAGTTTTTCCAAACAGTATGTCAGAAGATTAATCTTTAAATGGAAACAATTAAAAGAAAATTACATCTTCTTTGCTGGTATCGTCTTGCACATTTAACAGACTCGGCTGAGAGGTCACCAGGGTCTGAACGGGAACGTTATTGGGCTTGAACAGGTTTGCTGAGGCAGATGGAAGTGCTTCTGGCTGAGCATCTGTAGGGCCATACAATTCTACAGAAAAGAAATGGAAGACAACAGATGAGTGACGCTGCACTGGGAGCCCGACGCGTTTCCAGGGACACGCGCGTTGGCCTAGGCATACCTGGCTGGAATGCAGCAGTCTGGCTGCTCGGGAGGACTGGGCTTGCTGATCGTCTGCCTCTCAGGACACCCTCATCTCGTCCAACGAGCCTGGGGGGAAGCAGCTGCTTCTGATCAACAGATGCTAAAGGAAATATTTTACAAATTAGTATTTGAGGCTAGCAGTACTTCACAAATGTCACACTTTCATGCTGGGGCCCGCTCTACGGACACTTTTGCATATCCAAGGAAGCTGCTATACCACAAAGAGCTGGTGCTTCTGTTCCAAATTACTTAAATTTTTGCTTCAGTCCTCTAGACTGTAAGTACTTTCTCTCTCCTCTTCCTCGAGGACTTTAATTCAGTTACTAGCAGGCCCTGACAACCACAAATTTAAAATCTAGTATTATAAAGCAGAATAGGGAAAAAAAGTTTGTCCTTAGCATTCAAATAGCAATGGGTATTTGCGCGACTTTTAACAGGCAGAACTGCGACGAACGTTTGTCACTGCTCTCCATCTGTCCCACAGCTGCTCAGCAGCAGAGCACACTGATTCTGGCGTTACGGCCCGTCGGTTTCTTTGATTGCAACCATAAAAGCAATTCATGAAACGGTCACTCCGGATCCAAAGAGCTCCTCTCAGTGCACATTCCTTACATGTCACAAAACCCAAATTCAATACACAGTGTCTTGCCTCTGGTACAGAAAGTCTTGTTCCATTTCATTCTAATACCTATATATGGGCATAACGAGCACGCCTCCCACTAATGTTCACGAGAGAATAGAGACCAATATATTTGTGTTTTATACCTTTCATATAAACTCCAGAAAGAGACCATTAAGTACATTTCCACTGCAGAGATCATTATGCGAGAACTATTAAAAATAAACCTGGGGAGATGTGGTATTAGAGCTTTATTCCCCCATTTACCAGCATTTGGTATGCAGGGTAAGAGGACATCGGGCTTCATTTATGTGCAAGAACATAAACAGGTTTGTAATTGTACTGAGCTTTAGGCGTGACAGAGACAGCCGTTTCTATGGCGTGCAAAAGACTTTCCCCTTCCCCTCCCCAGAGAGGTTTGGCCCCGACTCCGCTGCAGTAGTGATGGTAAGCTTGCCAGGCTGAATTCTGTTCAAAGCTAAAAAGAGAATTTTGAAACTTAAAATTATAGGCCATGCTCCTAAGCTGGCAGTAAGGCTATTTTGAGTGGTAGAAAAAAAAAGGTGGTTTTTACTGTGTCTGTCATTGGCAAAGATCACTGCTTTAGTACCCAGCAGTTACCAGCAGAAATTACACTGTGACAGGGTGACTGCATTTTTACTTGCTTCTATTTCTGACAAAATTAGCCCCTTTCACCTCTGCAATGCAGACAGCATCTCAGTTCTGGCCTGGAGATGGGTATTTAACGAGCAACTGGTGCTAAGAAAGGCACTGCGTTCAATGGCGTTACAACCCTGGACAGATAGCGAGAAAAGGGTGAGCCTCACCACACTTCACTCAGGCAGAACAAGGAAAACATTTGCTATTTTCCTTTAACACTGCAGTTAGCCAAGAAGATTTCACATGCAGGTTTGCAACCTCTCACCATCATTCTGTCCTGCTGTATTACAGAAATCCATTTTCAACATCAGCCCTTTGGGCTGTATTTCAATTTAAACAGTTACACGTTCCTAACGGAAGGATTTTAAGAGCCTCCGACCTGCAGTAAGCACACTAACAATTTGTGGAGTATTAATTTCTGGGTTCCACACGGGCAGTCGGGGGTTTAAACTACAGCGTTCCACCTCTCTATGATGCTGGCAGAGATCAGCAATGCATTTAAATAACTACACTCACCTGAACTGTCTGTCCTGTGAGATGCTTTGCTCTTCCCACCTTTCTCTTTGCTTCCTTTTGTAAAAGTGGCCAGCTTCGTAGGAATCTGCTGCTGGACGGCAGCTGGTTTCTGGATCTGATTAGTTGCACTCAGGAGATGTATTGGCACTTCATTCTTCAATGCAAGAACCGGCCGATTCTCCAGGGTGGTACTGTCCCTACGAACCAAGTCTGGCCGTTCCAGGTAATCCATCCCGGAGACGCTCACTCTCACCGAGGTTTTCAAGACGGGCGGCGATGGTTCAAGCCCTTCTCCGTTGAAGCTAAGGGAATGACTTAGCATCTGGTTCTGTGTGAAGAAAAAGGCATTTTAAGTCAAACAGGTATTTTCACCCTCTCAGATACAACGAGGCGAGACCGCTCTGAAAACATAAAGCACTTCCTAGTGAAAAGCACAACAGGTTAGACGAAGCCCAAAGCACGCTGGCAAACAGAAGGAAGAGCAAGAGTGTATGTCCTTGAACCCTGAAATGAACCTCAGCGCTCCAGACTGCTTAACATCGCACACAGCGAAGAAATCAACTGTACAAAACGCTACCCTGTAGCACACCACCTGCAATCGCCTGCCTGCAACAGGGCAGTGCCTGTACTTAAAAAATCCTCAGCCAGCCACATTCAAAAATAACTTATTCTCTCTTCTCACCTTTTAAAAAAAATTAATTCTCATCACCAAATGGCTGGGTGGAATCTCACAGATTCTGGGGAACTGCCAAGCTCTGATCTGACAGGAGCCACCACCAGCTACTTCATGTGATGGCTCAGGGAGCCCAGTAAAAAGCAAACACAGGTTAGTGCTGCAAAAGGGGCATCCTTCATCCAGAGGCAAGCAGGTTAACAGAAATAAAACTTCAAAAAACAAATTCCTCACCTGTCCCATTTCTGGGGAAAATGTGCCTGACACTGTGTTCTGCTTCTTCAGCTTCCTTAGCTGATCCAGACGCTCTCTCTCTTTCTCGACGGCTCTCTGAGCTTCCCGCAGCCTCTCCAGGTCGTGCTGATAGGCCTCTCGCTGCCTCTCGAGCTCTTCCCTCTCCTGATTCAACTTCTCTCTCAGCTGCCGAGTCTCCTCTTCACGCTCCTGCAGCCGGGCTTCTGTGCTTTCAAATTCCCTCTGCTGCCGACTCCTTTCCCGTTCCAGGCGTTGCTGCTCCAGCTTCAGCTGGTTCTGAAGTTTCTGTACATTCATCAGTTCTTCTCTTTGTTTTTCGAAGTTCCGCTGTTTCTCCTGCTCCAGCAGCAGATTGCCTCGCGTAGACTGCAGCCGGTATTGCTTCTCCCGGTCTACCATGGTGGCTCGTTGCATCTCAATGTAGCTGTCCTGCTGAGATATCACTGCCTGGAGGGAAAAGAAGTTGTTCAGCATAAAGCAGGAGTTCAAAACACATGCACAGTGAAACAAAAGACAACAGCATCTACCAGCTTGGTGACTTTTGTCTCCAAGAGCAGATCTAACTTCCAGCGCGGTCAGCCTGTTGTGACTGACGGGGCTCTAAAGATGGCTGAGCAAATAAGTTATGCTTGCACGTGTCAAATGAACATGTCTTACACCTAGAATTCTAACTCTGAATCCAACCAGTACAAACATTGCTGATTACAAGGTTACAGTAAAAACAACTAACACATACACACGTGTGTATATCAACGACAATTTTAAGAACAAATGAGCACAGAGAGCAGACTGAGCTCAAAGCAGCAAAGGAACTGCATTTAAGTGAGCAGGAAAAAGGAAACAATTAAGACAACAGATCTAACACCTCCCTCAAAACAGCAGACTTTGTTTCCTTGAGTCTCGGGTCTTACATTCCACACTTCACTCTTGCTTTAGGGGATATTTTCAAGGTAGCTCCTCTCCACACTCGCATGAATTTATTACGTTTAACGTCTACCAAACCTCTGGGATAGCAAACAGTGGCTTACCTGAAGATTGAAGAGCAACTGTAACAGCGTTTGTATCTTTCGGACAAGCTGAAGAGGACGGGAGGCAGGGGGAGGAAAAAAAAGACATTCGACACTTGATCAGAGCTCTGTTTTGATGCGTTAGACTTTTTTTTTTTTAAACAATCAACAGTATCTGTACAAAACCACATCCAGTGGAAGCACAGCTACAGGAGTACTCTAACACAGTAACAGCCGACAGAGCAACACGCAGGCACGATGAATTTCAGCGTACGGTCCCTGCACGGGTGTAGATCAGCGCCCAGCAAACCTCACTGGTTCCAGGCAGCAACCTTCATCGTCGGTTTTCCTCACGTAACCTATTTAACGGTCACCTCCTCCCGCGCGCCAGCACTGAATCACTACACAGGTACAGCACCCACGGAGGATTCAGAGGCAAGTTTTGTCAGGGAGCTGAGCGTACGCAACCCCTCCCAAAGACGCAGGAAAGCAGTTAGCCAGCTCTGTGAAACGTGTGCCTACACACCCAGAACCCACCTTTGTTTTCTAACGGGACTTTATCTCTGCAGTCACAATGCATTATGCATAAGGTACAGGCTGTTAATGTGCTTGTGGTTCCACAGACATTACAAATACAGAGTTTTTTGGTGGGTTTTTTTTTTTTTTAATTTGTTTTGGTTTTGCATGCTATTATGATAATATGGCTATTTGCCATTAGACTCCCTGACAACAGAAGTAACATACCTGAGACTCTACGGTGGGCTGAAAACCACTGCTGTCATCTGCTCTTGCGACATCACTCTGTAAAAATGACAAAAACAACATCTGCACTGGAGACACTCGTTAGGGACTGGCAGTGTTGCCAGAACAAGTTGGAAGGGTTCATCTGACTAGGGAACAGCGATTACTGCTTGAAGCAGAGGCCGGGCTGCAACAGATGCATGGTGATTAAAGCCAGCGTTAATGGTATAGCATCAAATGAGCAAATATAAAACCAAATTATCATACATCTCAAGTGCTAAGCTCGCAACTTGCCCCGCAAAACATCCTTGATAAGAGTCTGGTAATGGGACAGACAGATCTCTGGTACAGTCTAGCTGTACCAGCTACTACAGCAAGATTTGTTCTGCACCACTATCACGAAGAGGGGCAAGAGGAAACGCATTTAAATCACGCGTAAGCCCAACATACGGTTTGAGATCCTTCTTCTGCATCAGAAGGGAGATCATGGAGCTGCACATCTGCACTCGCTGCAGGACCTCTCCAGTCCCACTGTCTCTGGTCACCACCACTGTTCTTCCTAAAACTACCACCTGAAAGAAGAGCGGAATATGAGCAGCTCGCACCAGCACAAGGCCTGTGAAAACTCCCTGCCTAACAGAGCAAGCAGAAAAAAAATCATGACTTTGAAATTAGAACCAATATGCAACTGCATGGCTTATCCGTGGTGATTCGAGGAGCAGGAGCAGACAACAGCAACGAGTAGGACTGCTCAAAAAAGTACAAAAACTTGAGGAGAGTGGGCTAAGACAAACAGGGAGAGCAAGTTCAAATTACATTATACTATTTTAAGTGAAGCAACCACAACGTATGCATGAAAATGATCATCTGTGGCTACCAGAACTGCAAGCTCACAAATGGAACATTTAGTAGAAAAGTTCTGTTCAAAGCAGCACCACTGTAAGCGTGGAAGGAGGCTGGGGGAGATGGAAACCACACTGTAGAAACCACCGATAGCATGACAGACACATATAGCTTCTCAGAGACAACAGAAAGAATTCTAGATATTAACAAGCAGTGAAATAAACAGTTTTATTTTTCAATAAATGCATGCAGCAAAAATGGAGATAAATAGTATCTAGTATTTCCACTTATTTCATTAAGTGACTGACAAAGCGTCTGCGCCAAAAGGAAAATGTATATTATCTAAGGATTCCGCAGCCCTTTAGTGACGGTGCAGATACAAAGGAAAGTGAAAAAAGTTTTCACGATTCAATAATAAAAGCAGGCAGCTGAATTCAAATTTCCTAGGTTTTTAAGTGTGTCCCCCCCGTCCCCCCCAAAAAAAACCAACAAAAAACAAGTTTAAAATCCGTGTGGAATTCTGGTGATGAGGAAGTACGGGTTAAGGTAACACCCTCAGCGTAACAGCAGCTGAGAGCCCTACTCTGCTCTCTAGCGTCGGTATCGGAAGCAAACGATACAACACAATTCCACACGCTAGAAACCTGCCCTGATCCTCCCCTCAGAGCCTGCTGAAGGTTCCTCACATCAGAGCCCCGCTGAATTCATCGTTCTTATCTCACTCTCTGTGCAGAGAAACACAGCAAAGAGCTCATAAGCTCAGAAGAATGCTGAATGGCCCCTTTCTTACTTTTACTCGAAACGGAGGGACTACTGTCGTATCCTCCAAAGGTCTCTGCTCTCCTGGGGAGTCCTGACCCAGAGCCATCTTCAGGCTGACAGGATCCATTGCCTAAGTGAGTGAAGATAAGGTTCTGGAGATTTTCAGCTAGGAAAGAGGAGAACATGCAATGTAAACAGCCACGTCTATGCAGCAAGACGAGTGCATCATGCTAACAAGTTAAAAAAAAAATTCATCCATCAAGTCCATGAAAAGATTGGGCAGTTTGAGAGGCTTCCTGCAGCACAGACGAGGTTTCCTTTGTGACTCGCTCGTTAGGACAGGCTCTTCATATTGCACACATAAAGACAACCTTCCTCGACTGTAAGTTAGATTATCAAGCCCTGGGTGTCTAGTTTTTCCTTTCCCCTCCCAAAAATAAAAATTATGTTTGTGCTTATTTTCTTTCTAAACAGACTATCTTTAGACAGGTTATTTTGATATACAACTCTCATATAATATTATGTTTCAGGACTGGTGTATTATTAGAGCACTCAGTTACCCATCTGAATAGACTCTTCCTAAGACTCCACTGGTTAATACTTAAAAATAAGAAAAATCCAAGCTGTGAGAAGGTCTTCTACCTAACAACGCAGGTGCACCTTACCTATCTTGCAGATTGGTTCTGAGAACAAGGAAGTCTGACCGGTGTTACATAAAAGTATTATGTTATTGTAGAACGTTCAGGATCTGTACTTAGATCTTACGTGCTTGTCCCCAGCCCCGCATACGCATTCCAAGAGTGCGTTTACCTTCTGTCACTGCAGACTTCAAAAGAGCCTCTCCTTGCAGATTTTCTGAGATATCCCCTCGAAAAAGTAGCCGAGATCGGGAGCCTTGGGAATGGTCTTCAAACCCGTTCATTTCAGACATTTCTAGATAAATCTGTTGCTTCTCAGTTAGACTTTGCATAATCAGCTCATCTTTCATGTTCAAACGCTCTAAAGGAAGAAACAAACTCAGTTCTGCCTTCCTAATCACTGTCAGAGTACAATGTTCACTTTGGAAGATTATTATTCATTTTATGATCAGAGCATCAAGTGCAGAGATTTAATTAACAGTTATGGGGAAAACTCATGAAGCATACAAAACTTATTAAACTTATTTAACTACGTCTATATAACCTTACGCCACCTTGAAAGACTTATGAAGGAGAAACTTGATCACATCGTGTGATAAAAGAATAAGACAGTCATAAATCACAAATGATGCTGAGCAGCAGTTCGTGGAATATATAACTAAGTCATTACCTTGAAAATCTTTTAACTTTGCAGCTCTTGCTTCAGCCAGCCTCCTCTCTGCTTCAGGTTCATTAAATGTTCCTCCTTCTTCATCAGGACAGCTGCAAAAAGGGAGAGACAGATATATGTTTGATTTGCACGTTAGATAGCCTAAAACCATCTCAGGATTCAACCCGAAGCTTTTGCCTAGGACGCGGTTCATCTTGTGTGCCAATCCTTCTCCCTTATCGAAGGCCCTGCTGCATCTGACATCAGTGAACCAAATTTTTTGTTGATTTTTTAAAAAAGCAGAATAGAGTCTTTGGCTGTTTTTATTGCATCTTTATCAGTGGCTTCCTCCCAACAAACACAAACAGAATCACATGCTTCAGTCTTACACGGGAAGTTTAGGGATAGTCAAATGGATTTTTACAATAAATTTACCTATGAGGTCTGCAAAGAGAAGACAGACGAGCAAGAAATCAAGCCCTCCCACTTCCACTCATAATTTACCTTTCTACAGCTCTGCGGATGTGTGCCATCCAGGAATTCCTCTCCTCTTTAGAGCTTGTGTGAATTTCATACATTTCTGGCCCTTTTAAGGAAGCGCTAATTAAGAACATTGCCTTTTCCTCATTAGCCACCTCTCTTACAATCAACTTTTGCAACGAGATAACTGGCGGTTTAGAGTCCTGTAAAACAAAATATAATTGACTGCCTCTTCACATTACACTTTTGATATTGTCATATTCCTACTCATCAACCATAGATCAAACCGCGGAACGAAGAATGTACATTTCAAACCCAAGAAGTCTTGGTACCTGATTGAATATCAAAGCATGTATCAATTTAAACCCCTGGGGATTCCCACTGGGTCACAGAAGTCAAGAACAGGCTCAAAAATTTTGCTCAAAAAGAGGCAAAACCAAAATTTGAAAAAGAAAAATATTTTAGTGACATGTGAAGTGAAAGAGGAGAACAAAAGGAAGTGTCAGATGTTCTAAGTCAGCTACAAAAGAAACAAAACCATGACACAGAGGTGTTACAGTGTGCCATGGGGCCCTGTGAATAATAAAACAAGGCGACAGGATATTGTATAAACAAGGATTAACTGGATCAGCTGTCAGTCTTTGCAATGAAACAAATTTACAGGAGGGATATTAGTTACTAAAAATCTATCTATGCTTCGCACAGCACAGGTCCAATATAGGCAGCCTAGAAAGATCCTCCCCCGAAGAAAACAGCTCTCTGTAACCGCTGAACCTTCACAGCACGGTCCAGAGTGACGATAACAAAACTGAACTGCGAAACAGACATCAGGAACACTAGGTTTTGCCAACTTCTCTGAGCAGCTGTGCTGCAACTCAAGCCATGAACAGAGGTCACAGGAAAAAGAGAATCACTGTGGAGATCCATTTGCTCCTCTCACTTGCTTGATTTATCCATGGAGAAGGGATATCTAAGTTTCAAACAAACTGTATACATACATAGATACAAAGATGAAAAAAATAGATCAGTCTACAACTGTAAAGCATGTTACCGGAGGGGAAAAAAAACCACCACGTAGCAGAGATCAGCTTTTGGGGACTGTCAAAAGCAACTGTATGATACGTGCTCACAAAAAAGAAAAGTCTAGGGGACACATAACCGAGGGCACGACTGCGCAGGGGAACAGCTACACTAAGAAAATGTACGCGTGATTGTATTTCCTGGGAACAACGCTTCAGCCTCGATGTAAGCTGCTCACGCTTATCTCAGAGCAACAGCAGTCATGGAGAACTGCCCCGAGACCTGAGACACTGTACAGTAACTGTGTGTTTTTCCTCTCTGTCAACTTGCTCTTCTGCTCATAGCTCAGATGTGTTTTGGAAAACAGGGCAAAATCAGTCTGTCAGAGTCAATGCCATCAAATGAACTACTGTTCAAAGATTCACCTAATGCTGTTCAGGAGGAAATAACTTCCAGCCATCCTGATTTGTGAAAGTACTCCCATTCTGCACATTAGAAGAAGGGGGCAATTTGAAAAGCAGTTGCTTTTACAGCCCTGAGGTCACCAAAATAGCTTTTGCCATTAGAATTCAGCTCTGATGTTTATGTCTTGAAAAAAAATACACCCAAAAAAACGATTACATAAAATATTTTCTGTTACTGGTTCTATTACAGCCATAACCGAACCAGACGAGGACAGAATGTACACAATTAACTGCTTTGAGGATACCTGTGGAAATGCCCTAGCAGGGCAAGCTAACCCACTGAGTATTCTGGAGCGCTGCAGCAATTACATCTGCATTTAGCGCTTATTACATTTACCTTCACGAAAGTTCTCTGCCCCCAGTAAATCTTAGGCTACTATGACCACGGTCACCACATCCCTGAAATGGAAGATTCTTTCCCCACACATTAGCAAACAGCAGCAGACCTTATTTGTAAGTGCCTTTCAAAGCACACTTCTAGCACGTTAAACATATATGACTTGTATAAAACAGCGGCCCAACGAAGTGCAGTGAAAGGGAAGTTCACAGCACAAGAAAAGGAGAAGCAGCAAACCTCAGAAAACCGCAGCAGATGTGGCAGCTAAAACCAGCTAATGCAAGGGAACGCTGTTTCGCACTGAGACAGCAGGAGGGTTTCAACAAGTACCAGAGCTGCTTCACAAAAAGTGATTCTATAATAGCTGGCTGGTTTATTAACTTTATTTTCCTTCTGAACCTACCATATCAAGTAGGTCACATCTCTAACTGCATTTCTTCTGTAGTTTCATAAATACTTTAAGCGAATGTACTAAATGAGAACAATACTTACCACTGATGCAAATGTATATTTTTGGTCCTTTTCTTGTAAGAGCAACAGAACATCAGTTAACAGGACTGCCAGAATATCTACAGTAACAGGAGAGAAGGAAAAAACAAAAATCAAAAACAAAAGAAGTAGATTTTTAAAGCAGAAAGACTAGTCCAGACTCAAAAATCACTTGACTTAAATTTCCTGCGGATCAGGGAATAGCACATCAACATTTGCAATATTGGCTCTGCTACTGCCTTCCACTTGGGTTGTCCACAGACAGCTTGCAATGGTGCAGAACCAGCACAAACGGAGTCGATTCAAAGCTTGAAAACACCTACACAGGCATCCTACGCATCGACTCAAACACTCACAGGGGAACATGTCTCCCTCAACAGAAGATTCTTCTGGAACTGCAGACATTCATAGTAGCACCAGCTCTTGGCTGTATTTTACGTGCTGTTGAAGCTTCCCCTGGAACACTTGAGCAATGAAGCTGTTAAAATATTCACTGTTTTGATTTTCTGGCAAAAGAGACATTATGGGGAATGAAGGTGTCATGGGGCTGACACGACACAATCTTTCAAAGTGTGAACCAGAGCTCGCACAAGATAATGCCTTTCCACGGGAGACGAAGGCAGGATGACTCAAAGCTCTGTCATCTCTCTGAAGACCTCCCTCTTGCATTGGAAAGCAGATCAGACAGATAATAAGCAAACAGCATAAGGAACTTATCATGCACCATTACAGAGACGCTTATTGGACAAGCCAAGAATAGAACAAGTGCTATTTCCTCCAATATCCTATTAAACAAGGAGGTTATTGTCATCTTATTTTATACTCAATCAATCAGTAATAAACAGTAAACAGTTACTAAAAAAAGAAAAAAAAAAATTAAAATCTTGTTTCCTAGTTGTACTTTTCCCCTTCCTGATCCTTCACCTTTGAGTCGCCCTGACGCAGCTTTCCAGTACAGCATCCCATCCAGTAGAAGCCGCCTCTGTCCCATGTCATCCTTCCGGAAGAAAAGCCCATTCTTGCATTTCCCAGATGATTTGAGCTCCATTTTATGCATAATCTCTTTAAGGCGCTGCCCCTTCTCGCACTCATTTACCATGGCATCTACATGAGTGATTGTGTCCTTAATTAAACTAAGGGCCTGCGTCAGCTCTTCATAATCTTTAGTTCCACCTAAGAGAAAAGAGTGGCAGTCGGTCACATTTTCAACCCTGGAATGCAAGATATCAGCCACCCAAATGTATTTGAACAAGAAGGGTCCATACCGAACATCTACCAGTACTTCCTAAGAGCTTCAGTTTAAAAATAAAATAAAACATCCTAAAGCTCTAAATCTCTAATGAACTGCTGTGTTTTTGTGACTGTAGACTTGAAACTGAACACTGCTCTTGACCCTCTGATGCGGTAAGACTGATCTGGAGCTGCATCTAGAATGGCAGCTTCAGCTAACAAAGCAGCGAGAAAGCAAGTATAAGGCAGTACCAGCCTGCCTGCCTTATGTGAGGGGAGAATACGCAAAACGCAGGAGAAACAGGGATCAGGAGTCAACTGTGAGACATCTAGGAAAGATTAAACAGCCTACCTTCTGTATTTTGAATAATACGTTCCACCAGGACGGGATATTTGGTGATGCGCTGTGTAACCAGAAGGATGCACTCCTGAACGCCGAGCCTCCTCACAATGGAACAGTTGCCGATTTTCTAGAACACAAACCAGACCCATCGCGTCCACGGCATATATTGGTCTTCTAACTCCCTCGCCCCTCCATTCACACATTTTCTGTCTCAAAACACTTTTGTACAGTTAGGCAGGGCACCACAAGATCAGCTGCCTTCTTTTACTAAAGCAAAACTGATGATATAAAAAAATTGCTTTGATTACTAGAAAAATAATTTAGGTCCTATTTTGAATTACAGTTAACTAAATCTAGAGTGAAGCAGAGAAAGTTCCACATCTGAACTGTTTGCCTATTTGCTAACTGATTGTCTTTTATAACAGGAACAGCCCCTAAACACATAAAAAAGTACTATCTTTGTAAAACCAGATCCGAGCACCTACCAGTCAGATTTTGTCAGTAATGACTAAACCAAGTGTTTGGTTTACCACTGCGTTCACCAGCCGATCTACAGAAACACACTGCTGTTTCGAAAGGGAAGGCTGCAAAGCACCAGAGTCCCAGTCTGACTGCAGGGCTGGCACCACCCTGGCAGCAGAATACAGCACCGCGATCTTTCTTTCCATGGACCGAGGCTGTACATTTTAAAACTCCGGTCACTTATTTCATTCCTTGAAAGTAAAGAGTTCTCACTTTTGAAGCCACCTAGTTAAGAAGGGCTGGAAGTAGAGAGCCACGCTGGAAAGTTCACACAGTATCACTTACTGACGACTGGAAAACGAGCACACTTAGGCATGTGCCATCTGAGACTCGGGTTACACGCTTCCACTTCGGCCGTGCACTTCAGCCCTTCCTGTGAATTGCACACTACAGTGTACAGCAGATAAACAAACCGCCCCGGAGCCGATCTGGTTTTGGAAAGATGACGTAGTGGGCAAAACTAGACTAAGAGCACCTGCTTTTTCTACAGGAGTTCATCAACAGCATTTATCGTTGATCTAATTCGTTATCAAGCCAATTTACAACGATGGTGATGCAGCAGGGCAGCCAACGATAGAGCCAGGAGCAGAACAAAGACTCCGTTCCCCAGTCCTATGTGGTCTCAAGAGCCTGCCTCAAATTTAACACCTGCTAATTGTGGCTTTGTGTCCAAACAGCTCAACAGATCTGAGATACAAGAAGCTAACAACCCATCAAATAAGGAGAACATGCCTCTAACTCTGCTATTTGCAATTTAAGAGATCTTCAAGGACAAAATAAAACCTAAAGCGCTCAAGTATATTTCGCACAGTAAGAATGGAAGATTTCTGGTTGTTGCTTACCTTTATTAAGTTTTGGAACTTCTTATTACTTTGGAGCAGGTCTTTATAGTGACTAACAGCTTCATTGTGTCCGCAACAGAACACACCGTATTTTTCTTTCATTCTCTCCCCATTTTCACCTGAAAACTAATTGGAAATATAAGAATGAAGGACGTGAATCATGAAGCGTAGACTTACCGCCACTGCAAGACCCAGGTTTAACATGGTTTTACAGCAACTGATTTCTGAGACATTTCTTCAATATTTCAATTTCTTCTGTACCAGAAATGAGAAGTTTATGCAGTGTGACATCTGTGAGCTTGGAATACCAGAAGATAACCAAATATTAAATGATGGCTGTCATCATGAGAGTTTTTAAAAGGATTTGTGGGCCTCTGCACTTAAAAAGACTGAGGACTGTAAAAACGGTCACAATATACGAAATAAATTGCTACATCCGCTCCATACCAGAATGGGTGCTAAAGCTGTAATGAGCTCAAAGGATCTTTACTGTATTTTTAAAAGGTCAGAACCAAGACGCTCGGCATTAAGTGCAGGAGAGCCGTGTGTGGGATGGACACCAGCAATATGTTACTTTACTTTTGAACACATGAAAAACAGAACCAAGCCATCTGCGGTCACATATCCTATGACATGCCTACGCACGTGCCCAAAGAACATTTAATGAACATCTCGTGTTATTTGTCACCAGGTACGTTCCTGGGAGTCACGCTGACACGTTGCGCTGGGAAGATAACCTTAAACCCAGTACGAAAACAACCCTTACATAACATAACTTTAACCTTCCAGTTAGCTTTTTTAGAAACTTAATAATGTCAACAACATTGGTAGAGTTTAATTCACACCTGTTTAACCAGGAGATCTCCAATGTTCTGGATTATATAATTTCGGTCACTGTCTTCTTCCAAGGATTCCTTTCGTCGCTCCTTTAACTGGAGCAGAAATTGCCCATGCATCTCCAGCAGCTCATCCACACAGGGGAAGAGCTTGTTGATGACTGCATTTGGGAACTGCAGCTCCTCTCTCATGGCTTTGGAGTATACCTTCAGCATTATTTTCAGTGTCCTAACATGGTGCATTTCAGTCTGCATCAGTTCTGGGCAAGGGGAAATAAAAAAAAAATCACAAGTCATTTATATGCTGCGCAGTGGCTGGTGAGATATAAAACAGCAGGCTCCAAAAGCCACCACCTTTTGCATCACTGACGCGAGGTTCCTAAATTTGCCCTTTTAATCTCCCAACCAGTGACTGGCCCTACTTACTTAATGACATCTCCCAGTTGCAACGGAGCTATTCCCTAAACGTATAGCCGGGTTTTGCTGCATACACAGGCATACTGAAAACTATGGGTTGCTTAAAATCGTCAATAGGAGGACTTATGCACACCACAAAATGTAACAGACTTGAAATCTTCACTCAGTTTTAGTTTCCAAGCACAAGTCAAAATGGGAGCCAGTAAAACCAACGACTTCCGCTTTGTTTCAAAACAGTGGCACTAAAGAAATAAGAAGTTATAAGAAAAACAAATACTCTTACCATAAATGACATCTTGCCTTTTTACAACTTCTTTCTTTTGCCTTTTTGCATAAGACTGTTCCACTGCAACACTCCAAGACTCTGCCTCAAACTCATGAGCATCTGTTTCTATTTCAGCCCGGAGGGATACAGAATATGCATCTAGACCAAAAGCACACGCAATTTCAATTGTTATTAAACCATTTCCCCACTATATCCCTCATTACCATCATTACAAACAAGAACACCTTAGTGCTGCTTTCAGACTGTGTAAGAAGTTGCAAAAAAATCCTGAAAGGCACAGAAATTCCATACCTTCCAGAAAAATGGAGTCTGCCGTTGAAGGTGCAAGCGAGAAAACGTCATCTGAAGGCTGCTTACATTTTATAAAGCCTGAATCCCCTTCATCCATGTCTCCTGAAATCAGTCTAAATGGCCAAAGAAATTAGACCAATGCACCAAAACAGAATATTAACATTTTTATAAGTTGTTTGACACACAGACACAAAATATACAAGTGCTTTAACAAGCATCTTTCCTAAACTACAGTGCCGTTAACATAAATACACAAAAGCTATCGTCACACTCCAACTTTAAACAGTCAAATCCATTTAGCAACTCCACCGCTGAAATATTACAGTTTTAATTAAAGCAGCAGCAGCAAGTATGTAACTTCTGGTATGACTTTTTAAAAGATACCACCTGGTGACAAGCCACAGCCAGTCCAGAGTACAAAGGGCACTTTCACTGAGCAGGGAGCATAACTGCGGCACATAAAAAGTAAACAACTACTTAAAACAGCAGATCGTTTTGAATTAGTTTACTATTTTAATCAAGGTATCCTGCAATTTCAAACACTGCCGTCTCCTACGCTAGTCAGAACTAGCTCAATCTAGAGTAACTGAACTCAGAAGAGAATACTGAATTTCAACAAGTCTGAAGACAAATGCACCCATGAAAAGCATAAACTCGACAGAGCTACTCAAATATTGCCCTATTTTATCTATCTTTCATGACATGGTACAGAGGGACTAAAGACAAGGCGATTTAAACAAAGACAAAATAGCTTACTGTTCAGGGAAATGAATTTCAGCAATAAAAGCTCAATAAATATCTTTTGAGCTCGAAAGCCAATACGAGTTCTTGCTTTAGTTCTGTAACTGTTTTTCTTTTCACGCCGGGGGAGGTGGGCGAGAGGCAGCAGAAGCTAGTGAACTAGAAGAAAAGCAGTTTACTCACCCAAATTTATTAACAGCTCCAGCAGTATTCAACGAAGACTGAGAATTTCCTCTTTGGGCGATAGTCATACCGAGATTCCGTGGTAGTACTGGGGTGCCATCCGGTCCCAGGAGAAGATTTCGGGGCTGCTCCTTCAAAGAAGCGGCTAGAGAGGCAAAAATCGAATTGGTACTCAGAAAATGAGGCGTACACTGCAGATCGTCTGCTCTCAAACCTCTCTCTGAATGCGGACGGAGAACAGACAGGATCTTAGACGTCAAGAGCTCATTGTCCAAAAAAACATTCTCATTCCATTTTCTCGAAAAGGAACCACAAAAAGACAGCTCAGGATGAGCCGGAATGGCATTGCTTCTGCCGCTGCTTTTTGAATTTGTATTCCCCATGCTCACTGCTGGCTGCCCTCAGACTTGGCACAGTAAAGTGGCCCCAGAGATGCACTGTTTTTATACTACCTGTGATCCTTCTAGAAATGTAAAGCTGCCACTTAACTTACTGTATTGGCTAAATCAGCAGGTCTGAAGTGCAGGAAATTGGTCCCTACTGTGCCCATTTAGTGTGGAAATTGCAAGTATCTTCTCCTTTAGTAAAACACCAGAACCTACACACAATTATTCACACCCTACCGTATAAGGGCACAGAACATTTCATGGCAAACAAGAAAAATCTGAGAGCACATAAAAACCACAAGTTCCTTGCAATACTTATTGCTACACAGTGATTTATATCTGCATGCACACGCATGGAACGTAAGAGATACCAGGGCTAAATTTAATACTGATGCTTTTTAATGCTTTTTAAATCTACACAGGCTGTGAACTGGAAAGATATTTAAAACTTTAATCACTATTACACAACACATGGAAGCCTGTAATAGACTTATAAAAAATGGATACGATTATTTAGCACTGATGTCTGTAATGAATGATAAGGAACAGGAGACAAAATACATCCTTTTAAAAAAAGGAGCTTCAGGGAAGTCAAAGATGATGAATCAGCCAGACAATCTTTAAAACTTAGCACTGACAAGGGCTGCAGCTGCCCTTTTTTCAAAGTGCTTTTAAGGACATGGGAGTGGAAGAGATCTCATGGATTCTTGAACCCTGGACTCTGTCGTTGCAAGGAAGCTGTGTCTTACACCCAGACCAAACTCCTCTTCCAGTACTGGGACTGGGAGGCTGCTCCAGGACCATGCTGTTGTAGCAGTCCAAGGGCGTCTCCAGCATAAACCCAGGCAAGGTTTATGCATTGCCAATTTGCCACTTTTTTTGTAAAAACACTGGTGTCTCCCCAGCCCCAAAAGTTCTCCTTTCTCAGTCTGCACTTCTTGGTGTGCCTCCACTACCTACCATCTCTCCTTCCACTTCTGCCTTGCTCAATCAAAACCAGCTAAATAAAGGTATTCACATTTCTTCTCAGAAAACAGGTTTTTCCACATTTCTTGATATCCCATACTCTACATCTGCTTGTCTCTCCTTTCACCTTCCTTGAAACAGTGGACTAGCTGCAGGGCAGGTTTCATCAATGACATTTGATAGAAGTTATATCACCACAGATTTTCCTGCTGGAAATACCTTTCCCAGTATCCATTGAGGTCTGAAATCTCTTGGCTACACATAGAGCGCATTCTCAGTCTACAACAAACAGGGGAAACCGAGCCCTCTTCCACCACCTCCAAGTGAGGAGCTCCAAGCCCACTGTCCCGAACGAGGAGACTCAGTAGGTGTCAGCAAGATCTGTGAAGGTGGATTTCTTAAACAAAGGCTTAATAACAAATGCCCTCTCATTTCCATTTGGGGAAGTACTGAAATCACCAGCCATCAAATTCTCTTTCTGTGCTCCAAAAGCCAAGAACATGAAGTTCTGTTTCCCAACGGCAGGCCAAATCTCAAAATCTCCAGAGGCAAAACATGGAGAGAGGGATGGGGGGACACAAACAATACAGTTTGTACCTTTCTTAAAATGTATTTCTTTTTATGTTGATACAATACCTTTGGCTTTTTTACGGGGCACCGCAGTCCGCAGCGTTACACTGTGGGTAAAGACATACAATGCCCATGCTATCAGCTGTTCCTTTAACGTCCAGCTTCTGCTTTTGACTACGGAAAATAAGCACTGGCTGCCTAGCAGAGTCTGCACCAACAAAAGCCATTTTCTGAGTTCAATTAGCACTGTCTGCACACTGCTGAGAGCCCGTATCGATCGCTGTTAACCTATTACACCAGACCAGACTGTATACCACAGAGCTGTTTCAACGACAAGCCCCACAGCCAACTTTTCCCATTTTCGTTATTCCTTATTGTTTCTGATTTTAGCCTCTGCACTTTCCCCTAAATGCACAAAACCGTTCTTCACAATGCAAACAGCCACTTAAATTTTCTTATAGCAATTATTCCCATCGCGCTACCTCGTGGTAGGGATGGTTTCACAAAGAAGTACGCCTTGCCTTGCAATGCAAACCAAACGGCGCTTCACAAAATCCCAGGAAAGACACACAGTATTACTGGGACATTCACATCGGCTGTGTTTCTTCAAAACAACCAAACCAAGTACAAGGCAGAAAACAATTCTGCCCTAGTTACAGTCAGTCATCAGAACACCAAGAAGCCTGTTCTGTAACGCAGACCTCGTAACATCTACAAATTAAAATGCCATTTAAATCATACACCTGTGGCTGCAATGGTCTTTTCCAGTAGCAAAAAGGTATTTCAAAGCCTATGCTGCAATACAGCTGCTCTTCTTTTTTTTTTTTCTCTTCTTCTTCTCCCAGATCCCTTTTCCCACTTTGTTTCAACAAAGATTTATGTTCAGACCATTAGTGCTAGCTTGTCTTAGAGATTTCTAGCAACCACTAGCTGCAGGCAAGTTTTAAATAGACAATTATGAAAATCTGATGTAAAACAAAGTTCACAGTTCTAGTCTTTTCAGAGGGCAGAGAATAGACAATCAATGAAAAACTAGCTTATTGATCCCTTTTCACCATGATATTTTGAGGTTACACAGCAAGAAGGTATAAAGAAAAATAAAAAGATAAAAGGATAAAAACACACAGGAGATTGCTAGGAGCCTCTAAGCCATTCCCAATAGGAAAAAAAAATGAAGCCGTCTTATTAAAAGAGACCTTTTCTATACCTCAATAACACACTGTGTATAGCCTTTAAAACATATTAAAGAAAAAAATACAATCGAACAGATAAGCCTTGAGCACAGAAATCATTCTTTAGTACAAACCTGGGGAAATGCACTGGGGCGAACTTTGTGGAGATCCAGAAGGTCGGTGCTGCAAATCTTTCTGCTATAGGAAAAAATACAATATTCTTACACATACAGACCAAACTTCCCATCCCAAATGAATCACGTCTTTCCTGGCATACAGCACTAAGCAAAGCTGTGCACTGAAAGTGTAAAAGATTTGATTTTTCCCCCTTCCAGAAGAATGGCATATAGACATTAACACTTTACATAGAAATCCCATCGAGTATAAGCCAGACTGAAACCAAAAGTGAAGTTACAGCTGAAGTACAGCTATGATCATAAACAATCCGTGAAATGAAAGCACACCCTTTACGTAGACAGTCTGCACCTACACTTTGCTGCCCTTTAGTTTGCAGAAATACTAACCAAACTAATCCAGCCAGTTTCAACCAAAATTTAGATTTTGAAAATCCATCTTTGGTAATCTGCACAACTTTCTTGTTCTTACAATGCTAGGATATTACAACTCATTGAGATATTTAATTTCTTTGCATCTTAGGGAAATTGTGAGTAATACAGTCTGTTACAAGCAGCTTTTTGGGAGTCTGGCTTCACGCTGAGGATCTCATCTCTGACACCATTCCTCACATCATTTTGTGCTCCTGCTCCCTCTCTGCTCTCTTTAGGAATGGTTTGCAAGGGCTGGTTCAACCATGAAAGTTTGGGAGATGATAAAGAGGAGAAATGAAAGCACCAGAGCAAGTGAATCGTTAGGTTTAAGAGGAAAACGCACAATGCCTGGAGAAGTTTAAAAGTATATATCAAAAACCCCACAAGAACATTTCTGCCCTCAAAAGGGTTACCTTCTAAATCACTGACGGCTGAAAGCACTTCCTCTGTCCTCTAACTGCCTAGGCTTGAGCTGTTCTGCTCTCTCTTTTCCCCTCACAGTACTCCCTAATCTGCTATCAGTCTCTGAAATCATCAACACTTGCACGTTAAAACAAACTAAAACTCCCTCAAGTATAATTAGTTATAAGGAGGAGGAAATGTTTTTCAAAACCAATAGCAGAAGACAGACAGCTATCTGAAAGGAACCTGTGACCTTACGTGCAGTCACAGGCACCACAGCGACACAGATAAAAACGAACAGCTTAGCAAGATACGAAGTTCATTACAGTTCAAAATGAAATCACTTATTCTGCACTGCTCAGCTTATAAACCATACGCAACTGTTAGAATCAAATTCTCCTCCACCCCTCCCATTCTTCATCAGCTTTGAGACGGCACAGGCTATTAAAATACTGCGGCCTAACATTCAGAGGCACCATCTAATTCAACGATGTTCCCCAAAAAGTTAGAGTTTGAGCATTCTTACAAGTCGTGCTGACGTAGGGCAAGATTCTGTACTGATGTAAACTAAACCACTTGCACTAAATTAAACTTCCCATGTCAAGCACTGCTATGAAAGAAGAAAATATTTCAAAACCCACCTTGGGTCTGATGCTGCTGCATTCAGCCAGGAAACTCCTGCAGCTCTTATGGACATTCACTGCACAATCTGAAACATAAAAAAAAAAAAAAAGTCTTAAACTATTCTTGTCCTTCCCATCTAGGGAAAGGAAGAGTGACACAGAAAAGATCTGATTTTGAAAGAGATGCAGAGTAAGCTCAGGTGTTTCAGGGAGCATCCTTCTTGTGCACGCTCTGTTCTTGATTTTACACCAAATGCCCAGGTGTTTTCAATGAGACTCCATCACTGATAACGCAGTTCACACATGCAAGCACAAAGAGACGCGACGGACTGCACGAACAGCATTCTGCTTCGTCTCCGCTCAGCCACAGCACTGCTTTCCTCATACTCGCAAAGGCTGTTTCTGGGTCTCCCCACTCGAAACGGATGGAGAGCCCGCTCAAGAAGGCGGCGGTTTCTTTGGCTCCATACAACTAGCTCACTTCTGCACAGCGTTAGTACAAGCTGAAGTACCTGCCGTGAACTAAAGGTCAAAATGCACCACAGAATCATCAGAGTATTCCACCACCAGAGCATCCCCACTGTGCTAGCTTCACAAAGGAACCGTATTCAGATAAAGCAACTGGAGCAGTCTTCTCTCACCCAAAAGGCATAAAACCATTAACAGCGTGGTAAAATCCAGTCTCTTTTTTCCCCCCTATAATAACTGCTTCTTGAAAAAACAGGATGACAACTGGTAGTGCCAAACACTTTCTGCAGTCTTTCTGCACATCTATAAAATAACATCCTCCACCAGAAGCAGGACACCAGCAAGTCAGACAATAAAGGAAACCTGGATTTGCTTCTTCTGAGACTGAGAATTTTGAAAGCGTAGGTTTCAGGTATGCCTGTTAAAGTAGAAATAGAACAAAACTGGGAAGATGGACACTGTATCTGCTAGAGAAAAGCATGTCTGTATTTAAAGCACTGAGGGAAAAACTCTTTAAGGGCTCTTCATCCAAGCAGAACTATCACCTGCACCTGGTGCCAAGACTGGTGACCTGCTTTAAGGCTCCCGGCTAACGTAGAGAAACGCTCACTTCTAAGTGTCCTCCGTAATTACAGTAAAACTCTGAGAGCAGGAGCAAAATGCTTACTTAGCCTTAAACACAAAGAATTAATAAAGATAGAAAAATAAGACTGAGAGAAAGACTGAGTGCACAGACCCAAAAGATGCTTGCGTGTTATGCAATTTCTACAGGCGTGGGAAATAAGAGCTTTGAGTGCCTGCCGCACACAGAACGTCCACAAAAACAATCACCTTCCGTAACTTCTCTCCTCTTTGGGATATTTCTACCCATACCGTACCCCCTGCAACAAAACAAAAGGCACTATATCTAATTTAAAATGTACGTGCCTCTGCAGACGCATGATAAAAATGTATCAAAATTATTCACTTGCTAAGACTCCGCAGAGAATAACAAACGTATCGGCTATTTCAGCATCGATAAGGCCTCCAGAAAATAAAGAGCTCGTTAAAAGACATGCCACAGCAACAAACAACTGGTTCACAATGGAAACTCCTTTCCTCCTGAGACAAAGGGGCAAACTGCAGCACAAAAATCACCTCACAAAAGGGAACAGAAGAAATCCTCCATGCCGTCGAGGCGGGCCGGACCGGAGCCTAGATTACAGACGGGGCGCCGTGAGGGCGGCAGCGGCACGCGGACGGAGGAGGCGTTCGTACAGCCGCTGCCCTGCCCGCGACATCGGCTCTCCGCTTGAAATCCCCCTCATTCACCTACAGCTGCGTAACACGCTCATCTAGAAACATTTCAGCAAACTTCAACCAGACATTCGTATCCCCTGACATTCACAGATCTTCACTGATTACATTTGATAATTATTTTCCTATTAATGATTAGTAGGAGCGATTCTACTTCAAAAGCTTGGGTATCTTGTTAAGCTAATGGTAAAAGGAATATAAACTTAAAAATGTATTTCAATTTTAAAATCACGCACTCGCTCTGTTAAAGATAACAGCTTACATCACTCTCAGTGGGTATTTTTCACTTAATTAGTTTCCCAGGCTGCTGAAAGTGTCTTCACACAACAGAACATGCTGGAAAACAAGAAAATGCTACAGAAAAGCCTCAGAAAATTCCCGTTGAATATAAGGACTTGATTCTCTAAGAGACTATGTGAAATGCAATTAACTTGATTTCCAAGGGGCGTTATTTTTGCCCACGTAACAGAAAATAATTTTGAAAACCGACAGAAGAATCAGACTATTTTATAAGCAGACTTCATCTTATAATTCGCTCCAGCTTTCCCTATTCCACACACTTTTGGAGACAGTGCTGAACCAAGCCCGCTCCACCTAAGGATGAGAACAAACATTTCAACATGAGTGAACTTGATTTCCCTTTTCTGCATGTAAGATCTCTTTGCATTATTTATTCTTCTGGACAGCCCCTCTGAACTGCAGGGGTCAAGAAAACAGCGTAGAGAAGAAGGAGGGACAGAGGACAGCGAAGAAGCGACAGGAACCTGCGCACATTGAGACTGGTGTTTAAGAGCAGAGATACACACGAAGGGTTGTTACAGGTGTACAGAAATAATAGATAGCTAACCTTAAAAAACACAGCGGGCCATCCAAAGAAAAGGAGCATTGGCAAACTCAAAACTGACAAAAGAAAAATATTTTTGCATGTAACTTTAGTAACTGGTAGCATTTGGTCTTATTCAGATCAAGAACTTGGGAAGGCACAACAATGACACGGACAGCTGTGTCTGCAAGCTCTTCTCAAAGTGGAGCAGCACAGAAGGTATTCCTGAGAAAGACAGAGCATGGAAGTGGAGCAAACCCACTGTGGTTGTTCTCGGGCTTAAACCAACAGTTCTGGAATTAAGACTGAGAATTTTGAGAGCATCACATCATCCCACACCTGCTCGCTACAGGGATTGTCACTGCTTCTGAAGCATTTTACATGGACTAGCGCCAGCGACGAGCGACTGCTCACGGACAGACTAACGGAAACAGGGGCCTCATCCAGCTAAGAAAGCTTTAAGATCAAGAGGCTCATAAACATCATAAAAGATCCTGTTCACAACTGAGGGTCATGAAATTAATATCTGGTGTAACAAAAAAAACAAATCTTCCCTTACTCACGAGATGCTTTCCCAAAGGCTCACGGGAACCAATTTACAATTTAAAAGCGTTTTCTTGGACAAGACATTACAACGCTGGTGAATACATTTTTTTCCCCCCAGCTGGAATACCTTCCAGCGGGTCAGACACTGGCAATGTCCTCTAAATGTCTTCCAGAATTGGATTCCAGGACAAACCTATGACTCACCAGATATTATGACCCTGACCTTTGGTCTGGAACGGTACTGCCCAATAAAATAACTCTTGAAAGGCCATTTGCAAGCAACTACAACTAACAGACAGATATGCTCTGATTAATCAAAAATTGAACTCCTGACTTTTTTGTCCCCTCAAGCACATGGCTTTTTAGCATTTTAAAAATAGGAGATTACAAAAAAAAAAAACCACCAAAAAAAAACCCCAAACCAAACAAACCAAACCAAACCCCACAGCTTTCAAACAGCTAAGTTCAGACAGGGACACCTTTTAACCGTGATCCTAACGAGACAAGGAGTTCAGGTGCTATTTTCATGCTAAGGATCTATTCACCACCTGTTAAATCCAACCAGCTGAAGAGGGCTGGTTGGAATTTTCTTGTGAAATTAATCATTTTTCTGTTTTCAGATATCTGATGTTTCAGCAACCAAAGAGAATCTCTTCTCTCTTTATTCATCCTTACACCATACGAGGTAATTCCTCTCTCTTGAACTGACAATGGAAACTTGTAGTTCTGAACAACTTGCACGTGAATGACTAATATAGACTTTAAAAATCTGAATTTATACATAAGGAGACACAACACAGCTACTGAGAGACATTTCATACAACCGCAACACTCACTTTGTGATAAATCTCCTCAGGAAAGAGGAGGAGTTTCACTGGAATATGAAGAAGTCTCTGTATTTGGTAAATCCAGGTCAGGAATTTTCAGGAACTCAAGAGCAGATTTAACTTTGTCCTAGTGGCTTTGGTGACCAGTGATTACTTGTTTTGCTAACTCGCCTAATTGCGTAGAGGCAGAAACCAAAAACTGGAAGGGCGCAGGGCGATGAGACACTTCACATTCTGGAACAGAGACAGTCCACGCGAGAGAGCAACAACACTAAATTATCAAGTATCCTGTTAAAGCATTCCTCTTTGTCTCCAAAACCAAACTAGAATTACTTTCTCACTGTATTTGGTTTTACTGTCAAAATATCAGATACACAGATGAGGGGGCGGAGTTGTGACATTCCCAGCACCGCCAGTTCTGGTGGGCTTGGGGTTTTCTTCAAACACAGAAACCCAAACCAGAACAAACCAACAACTGATGTTTCTTTTTTTTAAACAACGCAAAGTAAAACGAGCACGTTGTCCCAAAAGAAATACGAGTACCATTTCAATTCTCTCACCCTGAACCCTTCCCCCATTGTACAGGAACGCTACAGGACCGAAGCAGCAGCTATGACAATCATAAAAGGTATTTAAAATATTTCATAGGTAAACATTAGGTGGAACTACAACACACAATGTCTGATGGCTCCTGTTCGACAGCTGTACTTAATGGGTTTATTTTTTTTTACCATACCAAAGGGAAACTATTACCTTATAGCTTTATACATTTAAATAAAAAAAAGTGCCAAGCAAAAAAAGCCACCTACAAAACTCTCTCTTTGGAGGGGAGAGAGAAGGAACTGAGAAGCAGCCATTTCTTCTCGTGGTTTTACACAGAAGACACACGGACACTATAGTAACAAAAACACAGCACAACATCTTCAAACAGTATTCAGAAATTGTGCTTATTTATTAGAGCAGCTAAACCAACCAGGAAACCTCCCGAAAGCCATTTCTGTTCGGATCACTCCCCGTTTCACCTCACCGCCTCCGCAATCCATCGCCACTCCTACTGGAGTTTCCTTTCCAGCTAAGCCTACAATCTGATACCATCTCCCGCTCCTCTCCCTGATGCGCGAGGGCTGGGGGATGTTTCAAATGGGTCAGTCAGCACAACCAAGAAGTTGTCACCTTTTTTTTTT
>JAAGAY010132127.1:0-47416 GCA_011801015.1 Ardeotis arabs | reverse complement strand
TGTGGCCATTGGGGCAAGTTTGTGAGTAACAGCAGCCTGGGGCAGTGTTGGATGTGCTGGAGGACAGGGCTGTTGTTCAGAGGGGCCCAGCGGGCCAGAGCGATGAGTCGATAGGACTTGTGGAGCTCAGCATAGACAAATGCAAAGTCCTGCATCTGGGCCAGAACAAGCTCATGTGTTGGCTGAGACTGAATGACCAGGCAGCAGCTCTGCAGGAAAGGGCCCCAGGCCCTGGTGAACAAGTTCTACGTGAGCCACCAGAGCACCCTTGGGGGAATAAAGACCGCATACTGGGCTCTATCAACAAGTGTATTACCAGCACATGGTGGGAAGTGACTACTCCACTTAGCTCAGCACTCATAAAGCTACCTGTGACCAGTTTGGGTGTCCAGGTACAAGAAGGACACTAACAAACTGGAAAAATGCCGGAAAGGACTTCGAACTGAGATGTCAGGCAGTTGAGCAGAGGATGCAGGAGGAGAGGCTGGTGGGGCTAAGTTTGTTCAGGCTAGAGAAGGGAAGGTGAAGGTGGGATTTAATTGCTGTGCTCCACTACCTAAATGGTAATAATATAGAACATAAAGATACACTCTTCTCAGAAGAGGACAGTGAAAGGACAACAGGGAATGTTGCAACATAGGAAATTCCAGCTGGGTACAAGGTAAAATTATCTGGAATGAACGTTGCCTAGCTGGAACAGAGTCTCAGAGAGGCTGTGGCGTCTCCATCCGTGGAGATTTTCAAAACTTTAGTGGGTGAGGCCTTGAGCAACCTGATCTAGCTTTGAAACTATCCTCATGTTGAACACAAGTTGGACTTGAGACTCCCAGAGGTCCCTTCCAACTTCAATTTTTCTGTGACCCTAGGAAGTTCAGAACAAGGGTCAAGATTTATCCAGCATATATCTAACGTGCCTCTCATTTTTTTCTCAGCCAACAGAATAAAGCCAGTAAGTGAGGTCCTGGGACAGAAGACCTGTGCTCAGGGAGAGGCTGAAGCTGGGGAAGATGCCGCTCCTGTGCCAACTCCTCTACACACTGAGCAGCGCAGCACAGAGCTGGCTGGCGGTCACACCTAGCACACAAGGATTCCCAAGGAGGCAAGATGCTGTGGCACTGCTCTGCAAATGCATGAGATGCAGGACTCACCAGGGGACAGGAAGAGTGCTAAGATGAGAGTCATGCACATGAATAGTTTCAAAAATTCAGTTTTAAGGCCATGTTTGCACCTGTTGGTGCTGGGCTATTGCAGGAATGGGAAGGGCACTGGAGGAGCTGTTCTGGCTGCTGGCTGGCTGAGTGCAGCCTCCGTCACCAAGCACTCCCATCCCGTCCCATCTCCAGGGCATCCGCTGCACCTAAGGTGAGCTGGCTGTACGGGGATGGCGAGATGACCATCCTGCACCATGCCTGGGCTAAGGGAGTCCTCAGTCATCTGTGTCAGTCAATAGTGATTTCTTTGCAGCACAGTCCCTCCAAATGGCTAATTTAGCAAGAGCAGAAAGACATCTAAAACAAGCCATCTGAGTTCAGTTCTTGGCTCTGTCACAGATTTCTTGTGCAATTGCTGGATTTGTCTGTGTTTCAGCTTCCATCTGTACAACTGGAGTTGTTGCCAGTTTGTCTATTTAAGGGTAGTAGGTGGTTGTATGGTGAAACCCTGGTTGAACTCAAACTTTGAGCCATTCTCCTCATTTAAATATACAAAAATACATTTGGAGCTAAAAGATACTTATCAACATGACAACATTATTTCTGTCATGTATGTGCTACTTACTCTACCTTTGGTAATTTCTGGAACATTAAATTCATATGATAAATTACTGAAGACTGGAAAAAACTCATTCACTGGCTTTATCCTGATGTAAATGTAGATGATATCTGGAAACGTAAGAGAAGATTAAATCATAGTTAAGTATGGCTGTGAAATTTTCTCATGCATATATTCAAAATACATATGGTATTCCTCTCTCCATGCTGTTACAGCACAGGAAAATATCAAAAGAAGTGTAAAAGGGATACTTACTTGAGTAGTCAGGACAGGCAATATCTTGCACCCTGACAGTCAAAGAATAAACGTCAACTCCTAGATTAGTTGAGTTTTCTAAATCAATACTGTCAGTCATCTAAATTAAAAAGAAACACAATTTTATTTATACTTCCTTATATAGAATCACAATACACATGATGGCAATTAGTTTTTTTCAGCATTCTGTATGTATTGTCTCCCCCTTGGATATACAGAATCGCTCTGTAGGAGTAATACAGGCTATTAATCAATTACAGGATTGAATTCCAGGCTTTTGCTACATGTTCACGCTCTGGTGTCTCATGGCAATTCAAAACTCTTTCCTTCTGCCAACAAAATTTCTTCCCCTTAAGTGCAGGAAGTTTTATCATTTGGATTGTAAGGTCTTGGCCTTTTACCTGGTTAATTCAAAGCGTATGTAATGAGCTGGCTATTTACTCTGCCCTTTGTTGGCTCAACAAGAATCTGCTATTGCTAAACAGTAATAGTTACTCCTTGAGCTCACGCCTGCAGGCACATATTAAAGGTATCAGGTTCAGCCACGAGTGTTTATCCAGGAACCAAGTTGTTACTAAATGGTGGCTCACAGAGATTTAAATCCTAATCCCATGAGCTCCGTCTTTCTGTAGGAGCCTCATAAACTCTGGGGCAGCAGGACTAAAGCACAGGCATCCACTGTTTATCATCTACAGGGAGATTCCTGCAGGGAGAGGACACTTCAGATAGCCTGTTACATTATACATACGTGGTGATCAAAGGGCTGACAACAATCGTATTCTGTGCAGCAGTGAAAATGCTTTTTATGTTGGCAGACGGAGCAGCTGAGGGCAGTGCTCATTGACATCTATACCTCAGATCAAAAATTAAAGTAAGCCATACAAAATCATTTTACTGCTCCTGTAGCACTCTTCCTGCTTAGATGGAATGGCTATTTTTTGTTATGTTTCCCTTTTTCTATATTTGTCCACGGTTCTTTTTAAAGCAACGAAGCAACCACCACTGCATGTATCCAGCAACTGGTGGGTGTTCTGGCCGATGCAAATATGCCAGCAGCTATCAGCAGTAAGGAACTCATATTTTGACATGTGAAACAACAGAAGTGCAAATCCCACCACACTTTAGTGAAAATTTACCACTCAAAGTGGTTTTACAATTCTGACCAATGAAGCTGGGAAGTAGTTAGGGAATGTGGGATTTCTCAAGTATTTCAATTCTTCATGCTGAATAGCAAGGATCTTTCACAGTCTGCCATGAATAAATGGGTATGAAATGGCACCACATTTCTCTGTTTATCCATATCAAATTTGGTGCTTCACACTCCCTAAAAAAGGAATTTTTTTAATCCTATCTAGCACATTCATTTAAAACTGGAGAAAACAAATTCTGTAGAATCCATAGAAAGCATCCCATCAAAGGGTATGTAGTTCACATCCAGGCAAAAGTCATCCTCCGCATCATACCCACTGTGACATGAATTACAGTAACTCTTTTTTTCTTGTACAGATAATGAATTCAAAGAACTCATAATATTTCATAAGTTGGCTTCTGAAATGGAACAAGCTAACATAAAGCCACAAATGACTGACCACAAGTCTTCCAGACACAGCGGACTCCAGAGCGAAGTTATTGCTTCCAAAACCAGATAATCCAGTGAAATTGAATCGATTGTTTGATGGATCAACATCAATATCTTTACAGTAATTTCTAAGATCAAGAAGAAATGTCCCAGCAGCTGTATTTTCATTTGCCTCTTTCCTGTTTAAAACAAACATATTTCCCATCAAAGCAACTTGTATTTCTCCTCTTGAACTCTTTGTATATTACACGCCAAAACATTGACTTCCATTCATTTTCTAAGTGAAATCGTAGATCGAAATAGGCAACAGTTGATGAAGCAACCCAGAATCTGATCCATATGCTGTGGTGGACAAAAGCCCTGGAAAATGGGCAGGACATAAACATTTATCCAGATCTAAACCATAAACCTGCAACTCAGCTAAACTTCAGAAGCTGCCAGGAGATCTTAATATGCAAGATTAGTTCAACTAATAATTAGTATTTTAAAACATCTTTACAACACTCATTTTTTCAGGATATTATAATGTTCTTCTGACAAGAAGCTTGTTCTTTTCTGCTTAACGAATAGCTGGACCATTCTGCTGTTTGGTGAAACTAGCATTTCTGGCCTTGCTGTTGAGAGTGAGGGTCCCTTTGATGTTCATGATGGAATTGAGGGCAGAGGGTGTAGATTTGTTTTTTTAATCAAGAGAATTAAATACAAAATAATGAAGAACCAACTGAAATACGATTAAGCCCTGATTTTGTTCCTTTGTGCAGTCCCTGCGAGACTAGTCCTTTATTTGATTACACTTTTTCCCTAAAGATTTTTGCCTCCTTAAGATCAAAATTGAATGATCTGAAGGAGGATCATGACCGCCACTAGATAACAAAGAGACTGCTGTGTTATTGTCATGGATGTTGTAACTAAGGAGCGCTCTGAAGAACTGGATTCTCTTCCTGCCAGTATGTAAAAAGTATGTGATTTAAATGCAAGACATTTCTATTAGGTAGTGAGCAAGCAATTTAAATAGATACCCACTATCTGGGAAATCCTAATTGCATAGGCTCTTGGCCTGAGAGGCTGGATTTTTACATCTATAGTAAGAGGTGATCTGGGCTCTGAAGACTTTACAGATTGCATTAGACAAAAACCATGCAGGTCACCAGGGAGAGATTTAAAAGGGAAGATCAAGAAGTTTAAAATAAAACTCTAGAACTGACTGGCAAGCTTTCCCCGGTGAATGATTCCCTACAGTTTAGCATAAAGTAAGAAAGCAGGAGCCTGAATCTGTATGGGTGAGAAAAATAACTCTATAATGCATGGCGCTGACATCTTAAAGGTTTAGGTATCTGAAAGAAAGATAAAGAAAGTATCTGGCTATATATTTTTTTCGTCCACAGTTCCAGTTTGGATATGTCAGGAAATAGAGTTTTGTGCCCTAAGACACTCACAGTGAACACTAACCTTTATAGGCTTAAAGATAAATGTCCATTTGAGCCTCTAGCTGTAAGTCTGGGGTAAGAAACTGATGTGCCCTAGACTGCACACTGGTCTGGGGCAACAAGGCAGCACTAAGGCAATGAAAAGCCTCCATACCTGAAGGTAGAAGGATTGCATTCTGGTGGGTTGTCATTGATATCATCAATAATGATTGTGATCTCCATCTCGCTGGCATGACCGCCGCTGGGACTGTCCTCCACTCGGACTATCACTGAAATGTTAGGATGGAGCTGCAGTGGAAGGGCATCTCGGTCGATTCTCCCAGTCACCTGCAGCACTCCAGTCGCTGGGCAGAAAGCAGCGAGAAGTGAGATGCTCACCGTCAAGGGAAGTAACAAACACTTGTTGTGTACATGCTAGAGGGCAGGGTAGCTCAGCAGACAGGTAGGAGAATAAAAAGTATTATGTTCTGTGGAAATCATGGCTAGTTTAGTTTTTTTTTTAAATGACACAAAATGGCTCTGATACGTCATGGGTGGCCTCAGCAGAGGGTTTGGAAAGCAGTTAGATTTCCCTCACACTCTCAAAGAGCTAGTGCAAGTCAGAGTGGAGTGCAGTGACAGAGCACCAACGACAATGAGCTACTGATGCCTGTGCTGTCCTCGCTCTCTAGCTAGCAAGTCCACTTCGCTTTCTACTGTTATCATTCAAACATCCTTCAGCACCTCTAAATCTAGTCACACATCAACAGAGCTGCTCTTAGCTGTGACAGACTGTACCAAGTGCTCTGGTCAGCCATTCACTTAAATTTTTTTTTCACTTCTGTTAGCCTCTGTTCAAAAAGAGAAGGTTTTTATGGCACAGCACAAATACTATTGCCAGAGCACAAAGGAGGTAAAGGAACAGTGTATATATCCTCTGCCTTTTGGAGTGTGATTGAGGGGGAAAGTGGTAATAAATGGCACAAGGATATAGGAAATTCAAAGTATTTAAGGATCATCCTGATTCCCCACAGCACTGTGTTGCGTGGCATCTCTTACAGCTGTGACAAGCAGTTCTAAAGCAATAGCAGATGAGGAGCAAAGCAGTCACCAAATGCCAGCCATGGAGCAAAAACCTCAGGGCATTGAAGGAGACAGGACCAGCATGAGAGAGAAGACTTTTTCGGATGGCCTTGCCTCAGGAGGGTCATGAATCCAGCAATGAAGCTGAGGTGCAGATTTGCTGTGCACCTCAATATTAGAGCAGATTTCAGGCAGGAGAGAGGGCATTATGGTCTAACTATGTGCAGTTGTTCCAAGAGCCCCATAAGGGTCACTGCAGTCCTCAGAGAATAAAAATAAGGCAGCTAATCTTACTTCCACCCAAGGGGCCATCATCCTCCAGCCATAAGTCAATACTTGTCAATAAGTCACCTTTGGTCTACTTTCTTCAAGAAATCTTACTGAATCTTGGTCAGCTGACTGAACAATTTGACCCGAATAACATACTGAGCATTTCTTATTTCTAGGCGTAGCCACAGAATACAGTAAGTGAATTTAAAACTAAGGCAAAAACATTTTCTCCAAAGTAGCCACTCTCTTTTTTGGATGTCAGAAGGCACATTTTTGTTTGTCTTACATGGATTTATGGAGAAATATCTAGCAGATGACTCGATGCTGTAGAAAAGTCTGCTGGGAGAGTCTTCATCATCAGGATCTTTAGCTGTTATATTGGCAACAACGGTACCTGGGCTTTGCTCCTCTGGAATCCTGTAGATTCTTTGTTTTCTACAAGACAAAATTCAGCAAAGCGCACATCTGTGTTTGCAAGGGCAGCTGATCACAGACTTAGCTGAGCAGCCAATTGGTAGCAGCAGAGCCAGCTCTGGGCTCAGTGATTTGCATGTCAAGGTAAATGTCCCAGTCACTGGTTCTGCCAGCTGGACACGCAGCAATACCTGAACTGGTATGTGGTCATAAAGCATGACATAGCCACACAAGTAAGTGTCCTTCCCGTGCAACTTTTCCCGGTAAAAGCAATTTGACTTTCACAGAATCATGGAAGCTGAAGATGGAAGAGGCTGTTAAGTCATGCGGTCCATCTCCCTACAGAGTCACCAGCTTGTAAAGCCACTTGCTTTAATCCCTTCTTTTTGCAAGAGGAAAACAAAAATAGAAGTAGTAATGTAATTAATCATTTTTTTAATGGATGCTGGAGGGTTTTTGGGGACAAAAGTATTACTAAAAAGCCGAGTTGCCCCTGCAGTAGGTGGAGGCAGGGAGAAACACTCCTGTGGGCGCCCAGCAGATGAACGTGCTCCAAACTCCCAGCAACATCTGTCTGGTCTGATTCACTTTATATAGAGAAAATGGTTCTTTACTGCTGCTGTTCGGTATGCCAGTGCTCCCAAATTTCCCATTAATTAAGTGAGTTTTATAGCTCAGATATAGCCTGGCAGACAATTGTGCCGGATTGCTTATAATGGTTGCAGTTGTGTGTTCACATGGGCACTCAGGTATGCAGTTATGGTACTCGAACCACAGGCAAAAGCAGGCATGGGCAAGCACACAAAAATCGTGCAAGGAATTTATGAAGGCTGATTTATACTACTGAAACACACACAACCACACAAACATCTCCTGCTTCTGGAAATCAAAGGGAGTTGAAGGTGCTCAAGAGTTCAGAAAAGCATTAGGAGTATGTTTCAAGACTGAATTCTTTTTGCACATTTTGAACTTCCTATGCCACCACTTAGCTAATTGACTAGTCTATAGTTCCCAGTATAGGAAAGCATCAGCCCTTCATATTCCTCTGAAAACCAACATCACCTTAGCAATTGGAGCAGAGAATTGCAGAGACAGGACAGAAGATCCCATGCCTCCAGGTCTCCACTTGCAATTTTAAAAATTATTAAGAAGACACCGTATCTTCAACTGTTTTGTCAGCTCATATGAAAAGAGAAAGCATACAGGAGAGAAATCACATAGGGTTTTCCCAACGAAAACACCGAACTTACAGCCAGGAGTAAACAGGGAGTTTGTGAAGGCTGCAGAGTCAGTGTATTTATTACATTTCTATCTCACTCTTGGAATTGGATCTCTTCCTTCCTTGTTTTCCTGTTGCTTCCAGAGTCACTCAGAAACAAAACAAAGAGCAACAGATCTTCACTGCTACCAAAAACGCCACCCCAAAATGCCTGTCTGATCACTGGGGAATATGGGAGGGACAGCTCTAACCAGCTTTGGCTCAAAGCAGGGAACTGGAACTCCCTGTGCCCGCAGAGACCACAACTCCAACCACTCTGTGGACTGCAAACTCACCACAGCTCCACATTCACAGCCCTACCAGCCCTCCTGCACCCTGCACTGGCCATTGCCATGTCCCCACCAGATCTCTTGGGAAAAAGCGGGATGTTACGGAGCGCAGCCCCGGAGCACTGAGTACTGGTACAGCTGGGGAGGAGTTGGGGGCCACTTCCCACGCAGCTGCATCTGGGCTGTGTCTTGGTGTCCATCTGTCTGCCACTTGCCAGCGGCTTTTTACAGGATGGTTCACGCAGACCTTTTAGACACTGCAGTGTAATTGCGAAGGAAGCATATGTTTGTTTTCTTGTCTTCTCCTTTGTTTTCCAGACTCCACAAGTTTTCCATCAATTTTAACAGCCAGAATTTCAAAAGGCTGAATGCCAATGTAGTGTTGTGAACACCAAAAACAGATGTGCTTGCATATACTATGGGAACAATTAAAAAGACCCTTTGAAACTCTGTTCTTGACAGCTTTGATCGGAGAAAATAAAGAAGCTTTGCTAACTCGTCAAGTTTCCCCAGCTCCCATCCCAGCAGCAATTATTATGGTGTCAGAAAGTACGTAGTCTCAGCATGCAGCTCACATTTTAGCAGAGGAGAAGCCATACATGTGCATAGAATCATAGAATCATGGAATGGTTTGGGTTGGAAGGGACCTTCAAAGGTCATCTAGTCCAACCCCCCTGCAAGGAGCAGGGACATCTCCAACCAGATCAGGTTGCTCAGAGCCCCATCTAACCTGGCCTTGAATGTTTCCAGGGACGGGGCATCAACCACCTCTCGGGGCAACCTGTGCCAGTGTTCCACCATCCTCATTGTAAAAATTTTTTTCCTTATGTCCAGTCTGAACCTACCTCCCTCTATTTTAAGACCATTACCCCTCATCCTTTCACAACAGGCCCTGCTAAAGAGTTTCTCCTTACACGCTGAGGACAGATCATGAAGTGTGATTTAATCTAAACTTCTTCACAAACTGAGCTGCTCTCTTTGGTCTGTAGTGTCAATCTAAAAGGGAGGAGATTAAAAAAAATACCAGTCCTTATTTGTGCCATATGAGAACTGAGTCTCAGACCTTAGGTGTTATGGATGCTCAAGTCACTGCAGCTTTCACTAATTCAAACAAGTAGATAAATATTTAAAAGAGCTCCTTTAGCATTCCAGACATAAGGATAAAGAAAGAGAAATGGCAACATTTGGAGTAAATAATCAGTCTAGGACACAATGTGCAAACGTTGGCACTGGGAAGAAGACTTCCCCTGCTTGTAGCAGTACAGTAACGTGGAGCAAGCTGTTAACCTTATTGATTATTGCAGATGTGAGGTTCAAGTATTACATAAGTAGCAACAAAAAAAAAAATCCATGTCTGTTTCTACCATTTCATTCTTCTGTTTCTTCAGATTCTCCACCCCTTTACCCAGCGAGGTCCAGATCCTTGGCCTCAGCCCAGGAGTTGTGCATTGCTCTGGCTCCACAAAACACGCAGAAGATTGCTCCTAACAAGTGGCTGGGAACCTCTTGGCATGGCCTAGCTGCTACACTGTCCTCTGAGAGCAGCCATCGTAAATATTCTCAGCAGGGACGTTGTAGAGCCTCACGATCAGGAGGCACAAAGAGAGTGCCTTGAATCCAATCAGTGTCTCATGCAAGTGAGAAAGAGAAATCAAAACCAGAATCAGCTCAACTGTAATAATTGTCAAGTTCCTACTTCAGAGACAATCATCCATCATGCTTTCCACTGCAAAACAGCCTGCTGGTGGCACATGTATATTCTTTCCCATTTTTCCAAATTTTCAGCAATATTCCTGATTCCAACTAAATCTCCATTAGTCTTTGCAAGCTATTTTTGGCTTGTGTGTTATGACACAATTTCCTGCTTATGACACAGTAAGAGACAACAATGTTTCAAAGATCACTGGGATTGTTTACAAGCATGTCTGGAAGAAGAGGAAGACAGATCAGGAGTGAGACCTTTTGATGTCTAGACATTTCTGCATGAATAAACATCATTATGGTGAAATGCACATCTGCATGAGGGGTAAGTTCTATATGATTGTATTCACACAGGGTAGAATTCATCACCTTGTCAGAACTTGTCCAAAGGCCTTTGCATAGCTTTAACCTCTCTAAATGCTAACAAGTACAACAGGCTCTTTTGGCTGTTCTTAGCATGAAGGCAGAGCCTAGAAAATTTGAAACTATTAAGAAAATAAATACCAATAAAAGAGGGAAATGACAGCAAAGCTCTCCAGTAAATGAACAGGAATTGTAACAAAATTAAAATCCTGTTTGCACTTGTATTTTGTTGTTATATTTACTTGCCCTTACATTAAACCCTCCCATTGGTGCCAAAGCAGTAAAGCTGGGAAAATATCTACATTTTGAGTACAATGGAAGTTTTTCACTCACGTGGTAAAGTAAGGTCTTTCATCATTGATGTTAATTATATTTATATTCACTGTTTTAGTTGAGTTGAGTCCATCTGGATCTGTCACTGTTATATTTAAAAAGTAACTGTTAAATAAGAAAACAAAAGAAGAATCATTCTGTGGCTATGTAGGAAAATATTTCTCCGCATACCATAAGCTAATGGACGATGTGAATAAAATACACTCTCACCAATGTGGATCTTTCTCATAATCAAACACTTTTCTGGAAAAAATGGCTCCACTTTCCAAGACCAAGAATGGCACTGGTGCAGGGAGCAGTGAATACTGAAATGAAGAGAGCAAGGAATTAGTCTTTGTATCTTTAAACATCCCTCTATTAATTATTTGCCCTGTAGAACAGGCCAAGTTATAGTACAGCATTTGCCTCAAAACTTTGCGTAATGAAACAGGCTGACATAGAGATGCCAGCACAAGCCCTGATCATCTGAGCTGAAGCAGCTCAAACTTGGTCGTACCTGCTTTGCTTGACAGCCAGTGCAGAGTCACAGACACTGAACTACATTAAAACAACATTAAAGCCCACACTATTTTCTACTTCATGAACTCCAGGTCTGCAATGAGAATTTAACATAGAGGCCAGCCAGCCAGAGAGCCACACGCAAAGATCGGCTTTGTGGTGGCAGCAGATTCTGGGCACAAAGAGGAAGAGAGAGAAGAAGGCATGAGGCTGAATTTTGGGGACATAAGAGCTGTGCAGGAGGCAATAAAGTTTGGGGGCCAGATGATGGGAGAGGGCAAGGAGGGAAGAGTGGACTTCCATGGAGTACCTGAGGGTGTGAGGCTGAAGAGCGTTCACAACAGCCCAGTGTTAGTGGGGCTGCTCAGCAGTGGCATGTAGCAGCAGCTGCTTTGTGCATCGCACAACACAAACGGGTACCACACCAGTGCATGGGTGTGGGAGGGAGCTGAGCACCCCAACACCGTACACACTAGGGAGAAAGGCAGCACCCTGCTCCCTGTGGCCACAAGGTAGCTGTGACATACCCACCACGTCCTCCCTGCTATCCCACATGCCAAGCCATCACCAGTAAGCCCTCAAGGACATCTCCTTTGCTAGTGCAGGTGCTAGTAATACCCATAAGGCCTGAAGTATGCAACATCAGAGGATCAGGCACCAATCTGCAAGATCCACTGAGCAGATCTGTCCAGGGCATGCAACTGCTCTGGTGTTACCTTTTGGAAAAAAACAGGAGGTACAGAGAGCTGAGTGAAACAACTTGCCTCCTGCAATGGCAGATCTAATTTAAATTGCTTTTTGAAAAGCAGCTAGGTGATCACAATTCTTTTAACAATTTTTTTGCCAGTTGACCTTTCTAAATTCCCTCTCTGGATGGTTATTTTACCTGTTGCCCAGCATTTCTATATTATGCCCAAGATTCGTCAGGGGTTAGAAGCCGTGTGGAACTCACTGCTTTTGCTTTCAGAAATAAAGCAGAGCTAAACCTCAGGCCTCTGCTTCACTCCTCACCAGCTCAGGTTTGGTGGTTTGACTGGGCAAAGCCTGAGGATGGACTTCAAGCTAATTGCTCTCTTGAATAATGAAGTAGTATCTTCAGGTTCAGTTCTTGAACATGCTGTCTTTTATAAAGCACAGCTACAACACAATCCTTAGGTAAGTGCAGTTACTTTTCCCCTGTCTGCAAACAAACTTATCACTTTCCAGAAATTTTTGCTGATACCAAGAGTATTTTCAGATCAGGTAACACATTTTCTTAACTGAAGGTTGCAGTTTGCCCTGGCATTGTCAAAAAGCTGAGATTCAGTTGCCTCGTAAGTGATCTCCTTACTGTCTCATTTAAATGAGTTTACATTGTGATACAGAAGGTTAAAAATTTTATTTACTTTTAGTCATTCTCATCTATAAGAAATGTTTTGCAAGCCTTTTTTTTTAAAAAAAGAGACACAATTTCTACTGTATCTCTAATTAACTATATCAAACTCTGCCTTCAATATCCCTTAATTTTGGAGCACTGAGAACTCAAAATACAATTTGTGTCCAAACACTGAAGCTAGATTTTCTTAGTTTATTATCAAAAATGCTTCTTTTTTCCTGACTAAACCTTTTGCTGTGTTCCTGATAAGGAAGGAAGTTGTTGAAAGATGCTGGCAATTAGCATTTCAGATACAGTGGATTATATAATCTCTCTTTTTTTTTTTTTCTTCAATACAACTTACTTTGAGTTCAGCATTTTCAGGATCAGCTGCATAAACTTGGTAAATGCGTTCCTGAGATGTTCCTTCCAAGACATAGATCGTTACAGCTGCATGGATAGAAGTGTACTCAGTGTTAATCGGGTAAGAGTAAAGGACAGAGCAGCAAACATACCGATACACTGAAGCTGTCCAGACATATGGCTGCCTGTTGCATCTTCTCACTTCACAAGTGTGATTCCAAAATCATCACAAAGAGCACAAATACTCAAGAGATAAAAATAAAACAATTGCATATCTGTAAACAAGCAGTCATCACTGCCAGCTGCAATACAAATTGTCCCTTTGGGAGAAAGACTGATCTTCACATACAGCCTATTTTGAGCAGCTCACAGGGTATGGAGTAAAATGATGCATTTGGGCTACACCTCTGTCCTTCTTTAATATGCAGATAGGTCCTCATTGCCATTCCCTCCCTGTCCACCCTCTGTCCCTTGCCAGGAGAGCTCAGAGCCTTTCCTCTTCATTTCTGCTTTTTCTTTACACCTATGAGGTAAACAAATAGTGGACGGTCTGCACTGACTTAAATTTTTGCCTTACTAAGGGTGCTAATTCAGTGCAAGGTGTATTTCTTTCCATGCCAGGAAATCTTACAGCTGGGCCATCCTGTACTGGGCCACTGGCAACTGCCTTACCTCTCCTTGGGTGGAGTGATTAACAGAACAACAGATCTTTAGATCACATTATTTGCTTTATGCCCTTTTCTGTCTGCTGGACCTGCTGTTTCTGGACTATTAATTTCCACTGTGACCCCTGCTGACTGCTGCTTCTCATCAGAGCAGTGGGAATCCCAGAGCAGCGTAATGAGTTGTTCCCAGAGGACAACAATATGAATATAAAGTTTAATGAGAGGGAGATGCTTTTTCATAACCAGCGAATGCGCAATTAGTGCCTAATTGTAGCTGGTCCTGTTAACTAAAGCCACACAGTTAGGCAGATCAGACATCTGTGCTCACCAATTTATGGCAGCTCTAGCTGGGAGTTAAGCTGATGCATTTATTTGTAACAAGCTCCCACATAGAGTGTGTTTCTTGCTGCGTCGATCCCCTGAAGTGTCACATCTAATTATTATTAGATTCCAGCAGCACCCATGATATGCAAGACACCAGCTAAACTGAGAAGATGACACAGCCTCTTCCCTAGGGGAAGTTAATTTGCTTTACAAACTAAGTATTGTATGGAAGCAGGAACGTCAATGTGCTTCAGAGGCATTAGTCAAGGGGGCTGAATTTGAGCAGGCCTGGTCTGAACCCGTCCGGGCAGATGAGCCCTGCCCTCCGCAGCAGGCAGAAGTCAAGGCCGCAGCTACACTGCACCGCTGACCACTCCAAGGGCTGTGAGTCACAGCCTACACGATGCTGCTGGTAGTCCAGATCTGAGGGGAGGTTCAGCAGCCAGCTCCAAATACCTCCCACGAATGGATTGCAGTTTGATATTGTCAGAAAGAAAAAAAATTTGAATTATTAAATGTTCTCCCATACAGTGCTGTTAGAATAGCAAGACTTCAAACAGGGTCTCAGTACCTCATGAAATAATAAAAACATATTTTACTCACTACCTGAACTGTTCTGTCTGTGTGTGAACACATAATAAACACGTCATGGTACAATTCTTCCAGGTCCCTCTCATTAGTAAATGAACAAGATAAGATTGCTCTGAGAGTAAGACAATTATTTCCTATCCTTTTTCTTGATGGCATTGTCATTCATATTAGGTACTGCATGGTATGCAAAGCCTGCACTGATGACAGCCCAGGGTCCAAACACTCCAGCCTCATTCCTAAGATTAGAGCACACTCCTCCCCGTTGCACCTTTGCTCATGGTCTGAAAGTAAACCTGGTTAACACCATCTGCCCCATGCAGGAGATGGAACTCTTTGCCTCTTTCCATTTGCACCACCATAGATCAGAGTGTCTGAGATCTCACTCTTCAAATTGATTTTCCTCTTAATTTCTCATGTGCAGGTGCAAATGCAATACATCATAGGTGTAAAACATTGGCAACGTTTTTATGATTTTCCCTCAGAAATTCTTGCACATACACAATATACACTTATTAAAATTTATCTTGCTTCTACAAATCAATCCAGTTTTCAACAAACTACTGGAACATGTACCCATAGTCAATGGTTATATTCCCACCAAACTTCAAGTCTCCAATACATACCTCTAAGTAGGTATTCATCTCATCAAAAAAACCCAAACATATTTACTGGTATAAAAAACTTTCTTTTTCTTTTAATACTCCAGATACTTCCAAACAGTTAAATAAGTTTTGATCAAAGCCTCAAGAAAACTAAAAGGGCACTTCCAGAGATAAAGCTTACCAAATACTTGTGTAAATAATACTTGATCAAAAAATGTCTCCTGTTCTTCCCTTGTTTTCCTAAAGGAAAATGCTTAGGCCACTTTAGCTATAAACACTGTATGCAGATACAGGGGTTTTTTAATCTGACACCATCTTTTCAAGTATTGTTCTTTTCAAATACCACCATTATCTTACTTTGAATTGCCATATTTCCTCGAAATACAGGACTTTCATTTACATCTTTTATTTGGACAGTCAGTATGTTAAGGTCAGTTCTCCCAGCTGTGTCTTCAACAAAAATCTGTAAATCAAAGCTCTTTGGCATAGTTTCATAATCTAGGACAGGGTTTCCAGTGGTAACAACCTGAAAAGAAAAAATTATTAGTAGTACATGATGCAAGAGATAGAAGTTATAGTCTATATGAGTGAATACAAGTAAAGCGACACTTTCCATCAGTAAGTAGTGCCTATTTTAGATAATCTTCTACTTGCTGGCACATTTCTTGTCAGTGGCAGAAATGTGAGAAAAACCAAGGGGAAAGACAAAAATGTTGTGGCTTCATGGAGCAACTCAAGGACCTCTTATGTGAGGAACAATTTGAGAAGGAGAAAACCTGTAAAGAGCTGTCCTGCCTCACCAGCAGTGCTTTGCCTTCAAGGCCAGGACTACACCTTGCAGGTACTTGTCTGTGCCAAGTCCTCACCTTTCCACTCCAATCTCCAGGAGCAGTCAAGGTGTCATGAGACTGAAAACCAGGAAGGAAGAAGCCCTGCGATGCACAAAGCATCACTATTTCTGAGAGAGCCAGGATCACGAGGGGCAGGGGAAGACTTTTACTTGCAGTAAACAGTGTGGGGCAGGAGTTTTTATAGTATATGTGGTACTAGTCCCTTCCTTATATAAACTGTGTCTGGGAGAAGACTTGCAGGAAACCACAGGAAGGAGGGAGCTGCACAAGCACACTGTATGTGAGAGACCAGAACTGTTTGGTGAAAATGCTGAACTAATTGGAAAATAATGTAGGCCTTAGGTTTTGCAAGGTTGCTAAGGCAAACATTTGCTCTGGGTTTGTTTTTTATTTAAGGCTTCCATCTCTGCACATCATCTCTTAACATGGAAGATGTACAAGCACAAGACTGACATTCCATGAAAAAACATTGAGTGCATTCATTTTGGACTTAGGATGAGTCCAGAGCAACAGCAGGATGCTGAAAGTTGTATGCCACAATCTTCACTGCTGAAGATAATAAAGAAAAAAAGAACTTTCCTTTCTAGGACAAAAAAAAGAAAAGCTGACTTAAATTTGCTGTATAGCTAAGAACCTCTGAAGCTTGAACACCAGTAGTGAGGGTTCTGTGGAACTGGAGAAGAAGAATTGGGGCTCACCAGTGTGTGTGACAAGGAGTGTGTCAGTGTATTCACAATACTGCAGAGTGGAGGAGCCTGCAGAGGATGCAGAAGGAGAACAACGAAATAAATCCTTGGTTTTAGATGAGATGTCATGGGCAGAGGACAAATGCAAAAGTAACGTCAGCCCAATTAGAAGACAGAAGTCAAAAAAGAGCCGATTAACAAAGACAGTTGCAGGAGAGTAAGCAGGGACACAAATGTTTCCTGCCTTCTGGTGTGTGAAACAGCTGTTCTCTGGAACCTTGTGCATCTTCTTGTTACAATACTACAGGAGAAAACAACTGTGTCCTGGATGGTTATCTTCTCTCCTGTACCATGCAAATAGAAGTTTCCCCTAAAAGTGACGCTAACTCAGAAAAAACATCTTACAAAAGCTTGTAACAGGGATGGGAAGGTTGCTCTCCAAAATGAATGTTTGCTGGGGATCTAAAGGTCAAAAACAGATGCAATTAATTCAGAATGAGAAATTGCCCAATTCTAAGCAGAAATTATGTGCTCTAGAGATTACTCCTCCAATTCACAGCCAAATATTTTCATTGGTGGTGTAACTACACCCAGACTGTCTAAATACACATCTTCCACTCTCCTTTACAGAGATCTTGCAAGTGAAGCTGTGAATCTAGATGGTCTCTTTCTAGGGTGCTTTTGAGGACAGCCTGCCATTGGCGTAGGCTGTGAGCCACAGTTCACCTCTCCTCCAGGCAGGGGCAATGCTTACTGACAAAGGCAGAACTGCACACGCTTGAAGCAGCTGCAGACTTCATGACAGGGGATCTAGAGCCACCCCATAACCATCTACCCCTCATTCCACCTGAGAATCTCACTGCTTCCTGCTCCCACCTCCTGGGATGCAGAGGGAGCATCAATAGCAGCATCAAGGCAGCTTTGGACAGCAGCGAGTTTTCATGTATCCAGCACACCTTCTGCCCATGGGACTCTTCAAACAAGAGTAAGGCGAGGAGGAAAGGACAGGGCTCAGATCTCAGAAACTGTGACTTTCTCAGAAATCTCAAAACATAAAGAAATGTGATATTGTCTTGGCTTGCTGCAACAATTTATGTGCTTCATATATACAGAAGAGCCTGTGCTAACAGGTACTTAGCTAATCTGCAAAGCCCATAATTTATAGGTGAAATACTGTCTTTTTCTGTATCTTAGCAAAGATTTAATCGCAGTAGGTAGAGCTGAGGTATGTCACTTTGGATCACATTACTTTTACAAAATATTGTACCAATCTGCTACTATACAGCATAAATAATTAAAAGTAGCAATGCTCATCAAATAAATGAACTAAGGACACTTGTTTATTTATCCTTGCCTTATGAGTTGTAATTAGCATTCAGCTGCTAGTTTGCAGAATTTGTATGCAGTTTTCTTTATAATTTTCTCATGGCTGATATTCACTGGCCCAACCTCTTTGTTTCAGTCCCATGAGTGAGTTAGGAAACCCTGAAAACAACTACAGCTCAAGCAAGATGTATCAAGTCCTCACAGGGCACTCTGGTAATGGGGCTGTGGTATGAAATGGATCTAAACTGGCACTTTGGAGGAAGCAGTCTCCAGCCTGTACCTTTCCTGGCCATTCATTTTCAGCCTGGTGTCATTCTCTGCACTGTGCTAGAACAAGAATTTCTCTATCATCTCTGCCATAAAAAAAAAAAAAATCAAGGAGAAACTTTTTATCTATTTGCAGGGTTATTTTTCCTCCAGATTAATTTGCCAGTCCCACTCAACAAGCAGGAACATAAAATGCTTGTGCTGCACAGTACAGAAATGGCATGGGACAGGAACAAGCAGATATTAAAAAGGGTTATGTTTTGCAGCAGAAGGGATAGCTTTAATTCAAGATGCCAAAATACAGCCTAGAAAGGGAGTGCCATATTATGAATTCTGTGTCAGCAAAGCCAGCTTAAGGGATGTATCAATTTCCATCTGCATGTTACATCCCCTCAGCTGAACCAGTTCAGGTGTTTCTGCAGCCACATCCTATGCTTTGCAGGTGAAAGAGGGTTTTTTTGAGAGTTTTTTTTTTTAACATTTCACTGATCTGGCTGGGGAGCAACTATAGAACCAGCAGAGATGGCAGAACTGAGCCTTGTACTCTGCCGGGAGGTGGGAGCATGGGAACAGCAGCAGCTTCCCCAGGCAGGATGGATCAATGGGCCACAACCGCCTGGGGTCACAATCTGACTTCCCCTAAATTTTCTCCCAGAAGCATCAGCAAAGAGAATGAGAAAAGAGCCCTTTTATCACTTCTGTGAAAACCTGAACTCCCTTGGAAACACCCAGAAAAAATTTATTCAAATTAACTTTTTAAGTCTCTACTCGGTGTCTATCTGTATCTTTTAAATACAATCTTCAGTGTCACCGTTCAGGCTCAGACACACAAGTGAGTTACAATGGGATGACAAGTTATCATGTGTCTGAACACTCATTGCTAGTGACAAATGTGAGCCAATACTTGCTAATTTATCCAGCAATGAAAATTAGCCCGAAGTAATAGACATTGTTTTGCATTTGCCATAGGACAAGAGCACACAATAGACAGAAATAGATCACAGATGTGTGGAAGTGCGATAACTTCTTACCTCAAGACAACTTCCTCATGTGTCACAGCCTTCATTCAGAATTATGAATTTGATCTGACTCAGCTTACTTTATTTGGAAGTGAGTCAAATTAGTTTTAATTCAAGGCGAGAGTGGCCAAACAAAAGTTATGTGTGGTTTAACTAAGCCACTTCAAATTCACAGTGCCTTCATACAAATTAAGTTGAAAAACTATGGGCAAATCCTCAACACAAACAGGTCCTTCTTCACCTCTTATTTTCCAAAAATCACATTTTTTCTATCACAGAATAAATGGAATTACTGTGATTGGTGGTTTTTGCCTAGACGCAATTAAAAATCATAATCACTATTGCTACTCATTTGTCATATCTATTACAGCATGTCCCAATACCATCACAGTCTGCATTTGCAACTCTTTTCTGATTAAAAGATGAGTCACCACGTGCTGTCAGTGCTCAGTACTCCAGGAAACATCAGCCTACGTGACTGAACCTTGCTCCAGATAAATGTAAAACTCACCCGGTATTTGAGATCTCCTTTTGGTTCAATACGAAAAGCCTCTGTAAGCGGATTTGAATTTACTATGGTAGGAGGTATTGCAAGACCTTCAAAAGCCAATGGAGAAACAGTTACATTAAAGGTATAAACTGAAACACCAGCTGCTGCATTTTCTTCAACAGTGCTTGTTGCAGGTAAGCCCTCAAGCAACTGGATTCTTCTTCCTGCAAGATGAAAATGAACGTAAAAGTACTTCTGGGAATCTTAGGCTAGCAGGAGCACACAGCTTGTGCCAAGAGTTGCCACTAATGAACACAAAATAGCCTGATTCTCTTTTCACTTATGAATGGTGGCATTACACGGTAGTAAATCCAGTGCTAATTGCAAAATAATAAATCTTTTCTCTAATTCTGTACTACACTATAGTATACATCTAGGGTGGCTGATGTTAAAGTAGTATTGTTAGTGCATCATTTGCCTTCATATATGCCTTTATATAGAAGCAAAGAAATCTAACATCTTTCTATTATTTCATTTCACCCCCTGTGCTAATTGTTGCCTCACATCAAAAAGCATCTTGAATCACACAGGGCTGGATGTTAAAGAAGCAATCATTTTTGTGAACTACACCATCTGCAGCACCCATTTCCTCCATTTTCCCTCTTATTCTTTCTAGTACAGCTACGTGCATGCCTGGCTCATCAGCAGTTTGAGTTAGCAACAGCTTTGGGATGTAGTGCTGTTGTGTCTTCTGCTTTGAGCATGGAAGAGCAACCCTCATTTCCTGGAGGAAATGCGGGCACAGAAAGCACCCTGTGGTTCAAAACCCCCTGGAAGCAGCACAGGGTGCTGTGGCATCCAACAGCTTTGCGTGAGCACCTTGTTTCTCAGTCAGATCCCTGGACTCCCCAAAACAATTTCTGTGCTTGCTCTGCTGTTCAGCTTGTGGTTTTTATTATTTTAACAAAGGCCTGCAGTTCTTTATCTCCTGAAGACTGTCTAGAAAACATAAATCAGGACATCCTTAAACTGGCAATGTACCTCAGCATGAGACTATGGCAGGGCTGAATGTTGCTTGGGAAGGCTTTGCTGGCTTGTCCAAAACACTTGCCAAGAAAGCTGGCTGTGTTCAAACTTCTGACATACTCTGTGCCAAGACAGAGCCAGATACTTCTCACTCAAGGGCCTGGCCAGGCTGCTCACACATCAGCAATTACCGTAGCAAAAGCTCCACTAAGTCTTTATTTTTGCTGGGCAGCTGCACGGTAAAAAGCTGCTACAGGAACTTGTCTGAGGCCATTGGGGCTGCAGCATGTTTCCGCTTGGATGCTCAGGCTCAGCCTGGAGCTTGGGAACATAAGGCCAAGGGGAAATCCTGCTGCTTTGCAACATCTCTGCGGTGCAGGACACAACCATTTCTCTCCATGCCTTGTCGTGTGCCTGGGAAGGATGGCCCACATCAGCTACCAAAGAGGCACTCTAAGTGCCATTCCTCCAACAGCTGCAGGATCTTTAATGCGGAGAGTTCAGCTCCAATACTTTCCAATGGCCTTAAAAGAAGCCTTAGTGACTTTTTCCCCAAAGTATCAAAAAATCTTGTTTCCCTATATCCCTAAGAAAAATTTTGGAGCATTTTAGGGATAGTCCACATATGGCCTTTGTGTGATAGACATTGCTCCTATTACTGGCCTCTCAAATAACTCTTCCCCATAGGATCAGAGAAGACTTAGGATCCCAGTGCCGTTCTATATGAGAAGCAAAACTAATAGCAGTAGATGGACACAAGACAAAGCATGGAGTCCTATGATCCCTCTTCTTCCCACATCCCACACCAGGAGGCACTTGTCCTTGCAGTGTTTCCTGGAGCACCTCTTAGAGCAACATGACTCCATGGGACGCCTCCAGTTCTCCCTCTTGCAGCCTGCAGGACTCACTGCACTGTGGGGAGGAAAAGGAGGGTGCACGGTGAGTGTTGTTCACGCAACAAGCCCTATTAGGCTGTGGTGGGAGAGTTTGCCTCTGGGAAGACCTCTTCTGAGCACAGGGCCTCACTGGTAAGATGCAGAGCTGAGGCACTTCCCTGGGGCCTCTCCACAGCTGCATGGAGGTTACCATGCTCTCACACTCCAGATACAGCAGTCCATGGATCATTGATCTGCCTGGGATTACCTCTGGCATTTATGGAAAAAAAGGCCTTGGACATGCTCTGCAGGTGGGTGAGGTACAGGCTGGGATGTGGGAGACTGTGAGGTGAGAACTGCCTGTAAGAGTTCATCTGAACAGGTCACCCTGACACTGTTAGGACTGAGTTCAGCTGAGCCATTGCTGATTTATATCAGTGGAAACAGGACCTAGTGAAGGACTGAGTTTTTATCAATGTTCTTAAAGATTCTGGAAAACATAATTTTAAAAAAGTTGCCCATGCAAATGAGACTCAGCTGAGAGGGGCTTCTGGGGATATATTTCCATAAGTGGAGCTGAACTTTGAATATAACCTCCTGTGGACAGTACCTGATGAATCCAGTTCTCTCAGCAAGCCACAGTTCATTAATGGAAACCATTCATAAAATCAATGAAATAATTTATGACATTTGGAAATGTAGAAAGGAGTTGCTATTTTTGTATTATCTCTAAAGATTTCATTGGCTATTTGTTCAGAATTTGTCTTTCTAAATCGTAAGTTCTTACTTCTTGCTTTTTATTTTTAACTGAATTTTTCAGTACTGCACTAAATGGCTGCTGCTTCTCTAACTGATTTTACAAAAGCCCTCCCTCCATATTCACAAGTTCTTGCTTACTTCCTTGCTTCGGAGAACAAAACATGCCTGAAGCATTTTAATACATTATTTATCAGAATTACCAGTCCCAAACATTGACAAATACTGAGTCCAAGACAAAGCAATCATGAGACTGACTTTCAGAAGTATATGTATATTTAAGTCTTATTTATGTGTGATTTTTAAGTCTTCACAGTGTGCTTGAGTCACGCCTTCAAGCTTTTCTCTCTCCACAGCCGTGCAGGTTAGAAAAACACTATTTTTCAAGAAAAGTTGATATTCACATGCAGTGTCCTGATCACAGTTTTGGGGACACCAGGAAAATCACCAAATAGTGACAAGTTCCTGAGGGCTGGCAAAACTCTTTCAGTTCCTGGAGAGCAAAGTGAGAAGAGATCAACACTTCCTCTCGTCAGGAAACCGTAGAGAGCAATGAGGTCGCCCCTCAGCCTCCTTTTCTCCAAACCAGACAATCCCAAAATCCTCAGCTGCTCCCCATTCCTTCCAGCCCTGCCACCAGATTTGTTGCCCTCCTCTGGAGGCATTCAAGGACCTTCACATCCTTCTTAAATTGTGGGGCTCAGAACTGCACACAGTACTCCAGGTGAGGCCGCACCAATGCTGAGTACAGGAGGATAATCAGCTCTTTTGACCGGCTGGTTATGCTGGGTTTGATGCACCCCAGGATGCGCTTTGCCCTCTTGGCTGCCAGGGCACAGGGCTGACTCACATTGGGCCTGCAGTCAACCAGCACCCCAGATCCCTTTCTGCAGGGCTGCTCTCCAGCCACTCCTCTCTCGGTTTATACTTGTGCCCGGTGTTACTCTGTCCTACGTACAAAATTTGGCATTTGGGCTTGTTAAATTTCATCCCGTTAATCCTAGGCCAATGCTCCAATCTATCTACATCCCTCTGCAAGGAATCTGGTCTCAAGAGAGTCAACAGCACCTCCCAGTCTGCTATCATCAGCAAACTTGCTAGTGGCGCATTCAACTCCTGCATCCAGATTGTTGATAAATATATTGAACAGAACTGGCCCTAGAATTGAACTCTGAGGAACACCGCTGATGACCAGTCGCCAGCCAGATGTAGCCCCATTCACTACAACCCTTGGAGCTCTGCCCTTCGGCCAGTTCTTCACCCAGTGCACTGTGTATCCATTCATCTCACAGTTGGACAACTTGTCCAGAAGGATGCTGTGAGGGACAGTATCAAAAGCCTTACTAAAATCCAGAAAAACTACATCCACCACCTTCCTTTCATCCACTAAGCAGAAAGGAGAATACTGGAGTACTAAGATGAAATATTGTTTCTTGGAGAACTGACCTCCTTTCCCACTCCAACATTGTCACACTGAGCAGTGGCTATTGCACACTGAAGTGCCTCATCCAGCAAAGTGTCTTAGCAAGAAGTCGTATTATCTTCTTCGTTATAGTGCTGTAACCACAGAGCTCATTCTATTTCAGTAGGAAAATAATTGTTACTTGATTTTTTCCATCCGTGTCCAATCCCTAAATATGTATTATAAAGCTCCCAAGAGAAAGTATAACAGCCAACAGTGTTCTAATTTTAGCAATGTAATGAAATCATGTTCTTACCAGACACTACTCCCAGCAAAATGAGGAGAAGGAGCACACTCTTCATTGTCTTTACGATCCTGTCCTTCACGTCCCCAGGATGCAAACTGAAGGAAGATCACAGTATTTTTTCCCTACTTTACATCAGCTCCACCTAAATTCTTCATCTTTGTCACGTTGTGGAGTGAGAAACAAAACAAAGGACCCGTGTCTCTAAGGGAGTTTCTAAACACTGTCAGCTTGTTTGCTTGTCAGAGAACTGCTCCTTGCTGACACTCCATCCACGGACCTTGGCCACACTTGAGAAAACAATTACTAATAGTCCTTTTGCTGCAAGCATCTTATTTATTGAAGCATTATGAAAAGAATCTACTATGTTATAAATCTGGAAATATTGTGCTGTTTTCATCGCTCTGGCAAATGAGGTGCTCTCTTCACACTCATGCTTTCTTACTTAAAACAAGAACCCAAAGTTTTTTCGTTTCTCTGGGTATCAGGGAATTTCTCAGACCACACACACTGCATACCTGGAGGTGAGACTGCAGCATATGTACATGATGAAGTTAGCTTTGCTGCAGCTGTTTCAGGAACAGCATGGACCACATGCAAAGTGCACTGGCTCCCTTAGATTAGGCACTTGGGCAGCTAGCCCACAATACACCCACTTTTTTTTTTTTTTTTCTCAAATCCAAGGGTAGTCCTAGTGTTTTTTTCATGGAGCATAGTATAGAGGTGACAGTAATACTGGAACTGGATGCAATATAGGTGCATCAGCTTTGACTCATAGAATAATGGAGGTTGGAAGGAACCTCTGGAGGTTATCTAGTCAAACACCGTCCTCAAAGCAAGCTTAATTAGATGAGGTTGCTCAGGGATTTGTCTAGTTGATTCTCGAACACCTCCACACAAACTTAACAGCTCTGCTAAGAGGTAGAATTTAGAGATTCAGGTCTGGAGAAACCACACTGATTTGTGAGCTAAGCTAGCATTTCTAGATGGTTCTGCATGACACTCTGAAAAGGTGAGCAAGGCAGAAGTTCCTTGGTGAGGCTGGCAACAGTAGTTCTGCAGCTGCAGGAAGGTTAGGAATGAGATTCCTGGGAATATAAAGCAACTAGATGAATAGAGGTCAAGGCAGTGCAAGCACAAATGCAACCAGGGAGTTTGCAGGCAAAATAAAGGAAAGAAAAATTAATTGGAGCAAATGAAATGGTCAAGGAACAAACTGGGGCTTTAATTATTCCTTAGTTTTCAAGATTATTTGAAACCTGGGCATTTTAGAGCAGTGCAGAAAAAAATGCACTTCTGAAAAAAATGTCTTCTGGCTCATCAGGTAAGGTGGAGTATGCGAGGAAGACACTACATTTTTCAAGAAATTAAAGGGTCTTAGTTCCAGGAGAAAGAGCCAACAGATCAGAGAGCGAGAGACTGCACTGGTCTTAGGTTGGGATGCAGAGAGAAATAACATGGGCAGTGAGTGATGTCAGGTGGGACAGAGCAGAACCTGATGTGCAAGCTTTCAATTGCCTGTCCTCAGGAAAGCAAGGGATTTTAACAGAGGCCAGCTTCAGAGAAGTAGTCTGCTTGCATAACAAAATGTGCAGGTTCAGGACATTAATCTTTTTTTCTTTGTGTTTAATTCTCAATTGACTTTCAGTCTATCAACAGGAAAGAAGTGTTCTCTCACTTTTCAAACGTATCAGAGGTTCAAGACACAATTTTCCCATTAATGGCTATTTCAGCCAGAGCAGTGACTCTCTTCTGCTTAGCCAACTCACATGAAAGGAGACATTTTGCTCTTACTGTGGTAATTATTCACCAAAAATTGAGCAGCCTAAGAAGAATTTTCACACACCTGATCCAACGTCAGTTCAAGAGTATTTATTATTGTTATTTCATGAATTAACTTACCTAGACTGTCAGGTTTTATTTTCATCTCTTTTCTCTTTAAACAGTACAGCTTCTCCATCCACTGCCTTGGTATCCTTTCCTGAAATATTAAAACAGTACCTTAGCATCCTACACCAAAAACTTATGCACCATTTCATTTGATTTCTCAGCTAAAAGCTTCCTCTGTACCATTTGTGAGCGACAAGAGCAAACTAAAAGCCATGAATACTACCCAGGCTACCTTAATTGCGATCCCAGCTTAGCAAGGTTAGTAACCCGTGCAATTATGCAAAAAAAGTCACAGACAGATATCTGGGCCATCTATTTTCTAGCATTGACTTGCAGACACATGAACCCACTAGTCACCTCCTCGATAATTAACTTGAGGTGTCTGTTAATAGAAGCGATTCCATCACACTAAAAGCTTTTTTTTTTTTTCTGATCCAGATTTAAGTAAAGAACAGCCTAAAATCTGAGTGAGTACACACAGAAGTCCGAAAACTTTGCTGTTGTCAGTGCTGAAAACAAGTTCTCACATTGCTCCAGCAGTTACACACTTGAGGGATGAAAGCATTTGCCAGAGAAGAAGGAATGCTGGGAGTCTGTCTTTTGCCACAAAGAATTTGAGCACTTATTTTAGGAGGACTGGGAGTATGTAAGGCATTAAGATAGCGGAGCTTGCTCTGATCCTTCCCATTCTCTCTGCACCATCTTCACAAATGTAGACTGAGGTAGACAGATGATTACAAGGACATAAGTTCAGGAAAGCTCCAGGTGTACTCGAATCCGCTCTACAAAGAGGTCAAGTGACTTCTCCAGACAGAGAAGTCAGAGAGAAAGTCCAGAGAAGCCAAAGTTCTTGGTCCCACTTCCAAGCTCAATCATGATGACTGTAATACACCATGACTGTAAAAATCACAGTGTTGCCACATGTTTGTCTCTTTAAGAAGTTATCATGCTGCTTAAAAATTTACATTTTCTCCAGCATTAACACAACATGGAAGTCAGTGAAACACAAGCTTCAATATTCATTCACTTGAGTAAAAGTAGATGTTATCAGCAACTACTTTGTGTCTTGTGGTTCAAGACCAAAAACATGTGGTGGTGTAGAATATTCAATACCTGTGAGAAATTATGTCACTTGTCCATACCAGTCATGCATGTCACTTGAATTTTAATCGTGTGATTTGTCTTCCAAGAAAAGTTCTAGTGCAAGTAAAGATTCAGTGGAAAATGTGTCGAGGCCTATGAAGTCTCCTTTCTGAATCTACTGGATATTGGATCAGGATCTGGACCCATGTGGCAATACTTTGTACCTCATGATACAGTACTTACTGTGTATTACAAGACTGTCTGTTATTGTAATTGCTTGGCAATCTGAGCTGATTGGTAAATATATAAACAAGGATGTGAAGTAGCAAATGATGCAAATGCAACAAGAAAGAATGCTCTGGGCAAATATGGGTACAGAAACTCCAAGGTTTCTATGTACACAGCGTGATGTACTTCACTTAGTCAAGCATTTTAATGTGTCACCAAGAATTACTTAAACAGGCGTTTGCATCATGAAACATACTATATCTTACTTATTTTGTCAGCAAAAGGGATTTGATTATATTTTGCAAAAGAACTTTGCATTTTAGCACAAATAAAATATTTTTCTTGGCTTTGGAAAAAAAAAAGAGCATGGAATTAACAGAAAAGAGCATGGCTCGGCAGAGGGCGAGGGTTTAGGTGGTGGAGCTTCACTTGGAGGTAGACAGTTTTTTACACCTAACTTCTCCATCTCTTGAACAGGACAAGTGAGAATAATTCACTGCTTCCTGACAGTGTGAAAATTTGTTTGTTTATGGTTTCAAGAACTTTGAGTTCTTCAGCTGGGCTCTGTAGCTCTCCACAGGAGCAGAGGAGGGGTGTGTGATGAGAGAAGGGCATGTAGCCCTGAATGCACTCCAGTTTTGCTTGGGGTGCCAAGACTGACCTGTGCCAGGTCCCTGAGGTGCCACAGTGTGTTACAGCCATCTTCCTTCACCCCTCTCAAATGTTTTGACAGAGCACTGTGAAGCTGTAAAGGTAGGTGAATGAATGCATAGAGAGAAAAAAACACCTCTGCAGCCCAGACAAAGTCACGTAAAGCCTGGTCTCAGTCACATAAAACCTGGCTGCTATGAGCTACAAGGAAATAAGGTCAGAATACATCCCTTTGCCATATATCGCTCCCCTGACCATTGCTGGAGCTGAGGGAATATTGCCATCTAGTGCCACACAGAAATCCAGCTGTCTAAACAGAAAAGAGCCATTTAATTCATTTAGGCAATAGTTACAAAGCATACTAAAAACAAGGGACACTATGTGCCAGGGACATCAATTTGGTCAGTGTCTTTGCCAAGCTTGTTACTGAAAATGGTACATTTTCTCCTTTAAAAAAATGACAGTGTGTTGTGGGAACTAAGTCATAATGCTTTGGAGGAGAAACTGTTCACAGTCATTCAAAGGTTGTGAAAAAAGTACAAAAGTGCCTACGCAATGCTTTAGCAAGTAGCAGTCAGAATAATGGGATGCTGTTGAGGACGGGATTTCTCTTACCTACCTTGAAATAACTAAAAGATAGACCTGCATATGTTCATGTTATATGGTCACCTCAGGCTTTTGGAAACAAAGAGGCACTACTAGGTGACCAACTGGTGTGACCAACTTTAGCCGTCGCCTTTAGGACAGGGAGCACTGTACTTTTGAAAGGTCTGTCTCACCACAGCAACAATAACGGGGGTTTGGGATGGCCAGCTCTGATGTTCAGATCCCTCCCCCCTTACTGCCTGTCTCTCTGTTTTTTTAACTAGGTAGGCAATAACTTTGATGCCCTGTCGGTGGAAAAATAAATACTATTTTCAGACTCCTAAAACCCATGATCTCAGCTGTGTGGTTCTCATTCAGGTGAGGGGACACACAGTGACACAAGAGTTCCCACTGACCACAGTGAAAACAAGCGCTGGCCTATGCCACACCGCACTTGCTGACAGACAGGCACACCGGACCAGAACATATTTTATATTTTATATTCACCTCTGTGTGCAACAGCATTATGAACTTCCTTCCATTACCATGCCAGAAGGAGCCCTTAGGGGTGACAGAGCCATTCAGTTCCCCTCAGCCAAGACCCTGCTGAGCCAGAGATGAGGGGTTATTTAATCAGTGCATATGTTTGAGATACTTTTAACAAGGCCATCAACTTACTGCACTATGCTACCAAATACGTGCCAGATTATAACAATTTTCAGTCATTGCCCATCTGGAGCAGATTCAAACCAGTGGTTGATTTTCAAAAGCAATTTGAAAATCAAAATCAATTAAGCAATCAAATCTTCCAGCTGCAAACAATGTTCTGATTTTCAGGCCAGCAACGTAATGTTTATATATGTTAACTTAAAAATACTTAAGTATTCCACCAGTACTTCTGAGTTAATTGCCATGTTATTGCTTGTGGTTGTGACTTTCCCACTATTTCTACCCACTAACCATGAAAAGAAAATTATTAAATCACAGAGGGAATCAGAGTCAATAATGCAAAAGAATATTATTTTTCAACCTGAGAAGGGTTAGAATATTTGAGACACTCACCACTCCATTTTCTTTTAAATAGTATGAATCCCAATTAAGCAAGAGGCTGCTAAATTAATTTGCTTATACTTTTAAATTTATTATTTCACATCATCAAATATAAATCCTTACAGGGGATTTTTTCCTTTTCTATGCTGATTTTAAATATGCTGAAAAAAAAATGTGTATCACAAATTCCCCCAAATGAGGAATTATTTAGGTACTAAAATGTCTCGCAGTAATAGTACTGTATAAAGTTACTGATTCAAACTCTGCCAAGATGTTTAGGGGTATTTTCTTTACTTTAGATGGAGGTTCACTTTGCAAAGTCCTTACATGTGGTTTTAGAAAAGAAGTAGAATACGGCCACTGTCCTGATTGTCCATAAATAATGTTGAATTAAAATTCCACCTGAAAAGCAAGGATGGTAGGTTTATAAACCCATTTTGAAGCACCTATAAATGGGACTTTCTAAAACCCTCACTCTTATCATGTCAGTTCCCCATAACTAAGATTAGCTAAAATAATCTAAGCTAACAGCTTCCAGAAATAAATATCAAGAAGCTGGCAGCAAATTCTGGAATTCCCCCATACGTCTTAGTCCATGGGGACACAGACTGACCTTTCAGACGCAATATAAAGCCAGCTGATTTCCTCAGGCTTTTGCCTGAGATCAAGGCTAGCACAGGCAGTTTGGGTGTTCTAGGCAGGCAGGAAAGGATTACTAACATTAGAGTTAATCTTAATTGCTGTACTTAAGAGGCTGCATACTTGCCTAGAGCTGGATCCAGCACAGAGAGAAAGCTCTCATTGACTTCACTGGGATCTGGATCAGCCTTTTAGGTTTGAAGGAGCTGGGGAAGTGGCAGGAAGGCTGGACATTTTCCTTGATGGTACAAACTGTCATGGCTCTACTGGCATTTGCACCAGCCAAGCCTTTATCCCAGGGCATACACAGCTTTATGAAGCTACGGCATAAAATAAATTCACAAATTGTTTTCCTGTGCTAAGGGGCAGCAGTGAGATGACATGCCAAATCTCTTTAAGAATCAAGAGGTGGACATCCCAAAATGTTCACACACCCAGCAGTCCAGTTGGATGGACAGTCTTAATGCAAAGAAAGGCAATGCCCATACATGTTTAACAACAGCACCTATATATTTTTTGTTTCAGTTGACACTAATGGCAGACATTAGGTTTCAGCCATTTTGCTTTACTGATATTTGCAAACCTCTGAGACTGTTTCCTTGCGTAACCCATTCTTCTGAACATGGGCATTTTTCTTGACAAAATCAGCCTACACTGTACAGTCTGCTCTCAGTTGTTTCATATCAGTCCATGCTGTGCCTGCACAACTGCTGGTGTTGCCATACAGGGAATGGATAAGAATTGAGCGAGTGGATTACACGGCCAGAAACGAATGCCCAGGAAATAGGAGATCTGGGCAAGAAAGTGCCTGTGGAACCGCAGCCTAAAACACTCCTCTCATTTGTGTCCAGAGAACGTGGAGTAATGTTGGTCCAGGTTGTGGGACACACCATCAATGGGTTTTACAGACCCTGAAACCTCTCATGTTGCTGCTGTTTTGTGAATACAGAAATTTAGCCTTGCTTCTGTTTAAAAAAAAAAAAAAAAAAGTTATAAGCATTACGCTATTAGCTTTTTTCTGTTGAAATGAATTAAATGCTGTGTGAAGTATCAGAGGGGCAGTCACCATGTCCCAACTAAATGGTTTGTTTGTAGCAAATTACTTTCTATTCTTAAGCAAAAGAATTTAATCAAGTGTCAGAAACAAACTACATCTTGACAGATTAGCAGGGTTGCTGCTGTTAAAATAAATTTGTTGCCAGATTTGTTTACAAAACTTCTCTTTCAGGGATGGGTGAACTTCCTGGAATTTGCCAATCTTTTGAATAAATATTGTGGAGGATTTGTAAAATGAGAATTAATTAAACTTTTCCTCTGAGTGCAAAACTCGGCATTTTGCTCAGTGTGAAAAATTGCTTGCAAGCAAAGGGAAGTATTTTTTGAAGTGGTGGAGATGCAAGGAAATCTGACCACTCCCTTTCCTTTTCCAAACAAAATTTGGCATATAATAACTATGACTAATACAGGAATTGTAATTTATACATTAGATTTTATATATCCCTTTTTAACATTCCTCACAGTTCTGAACTGAGCTCAGTAAGTTTGACTTCAGTTTTCAAATCCCTCAGAGGTTTGATTATTTTTCTATGAGTCTGTTTTGGCTGCTTCTGTACAGTATGTGGCAGATGTGTTCATTTCTGGAAGTGCGGCTTTTTGATACTGACTCCTATATATGACTTGTGATGCTCTAACAAAGCCTTTGAGTGTTGGTGTGGATGGGTGGTATCATCATCTTAGACAAAGAGATAAGCTTACTGTCATCATCCAGTTGTTCTGCTGGGATATCTGAAAGGACCAGATGATGAAATATTCATCCTAGCCAGGGAGAAAACAAGGATAAGTATTTGCACTCCATCTTTTCCCTCACTGCAAGTTCGGGGGGATTTATGAGATTTGGAGGAGGGAGCTGTTATGTTTTTAAGTAATCATGAGGAAAATAGTCTTCATTTATGAAACAGCAAACAGCAGATCTCCTGCTCTTTCATGTATAAAGTCAAGAAACAGTCACTAAAGATCCTGTCTATTAGAATGATTTTGCTGTGGCTCCATTGGAGAAGAAATCCAAAGACAGTAACTCTTTTCCAATAGAGACAAACAATCCTCTCATTTAGACTAAGTTGTGGGTTTTTTTTTTCTCAGATGTAACTAACCTGAGAAATCATGCCTTGACAAAAGGCTTCCACTGCTACCATTTGGATGATACTGTTTCCGACAAAGCCAGTAGGAGATGTCAGTCTGGCAAATGACCGTCTGTCAATGGCAGCAACAACTTGAGGGACACCGGCATCACTATCCAAGTGAATAAAGCACACGGGCTGTCAGTAGGTCCTACAGACAAGTTACAAAGGAGTTCATGGACTTCACAGAAGACATAGGATTTTAAAAGCATGTAGCATTCAGGCAAACAGTCTTTCTTTGATTCTTGATCCATGAGACCTGATGAAATGCATCCATGGGTCCTGAGGGAGCTGACACATGAAGTTTCCAAGCCACTGTCCATCATATTTCAGAAGCCGTGGCAGTCTGATGAGGTTCCCACTGACTGGAAAATATAACCTCCATTTTTAAAAAGGGAAACAAGAAAGACCCGGGGAACTACAGGCCGGTCAGTCTCACCTCTGTGCCTGGCAAGGTCATGGAGCAGATCCTCCTGGAAACCATGCTAAGGCACATGGAAAATAAGGAGGTGATTGGTGACAGCCAACACAGCTTCACTAAGGGCAAATCATGCCTGACAAACTTGGTGGCCTTCTACGATGAGGTTACAGTGTTGGTGGACAAGAGACGAACAACTGATGCCATATACCTGGACTTGTGCAAAGCATTTGACCCTGTCCCATCTGACTTCCTTGTCTCTAAACTGGAGAGACATGGATTTGATGGATGGACCACTCGGTGGATAAGGAATTGGCTGGATGGCCACACTCAGAGAGTTGCAGTCAACAGCTCGATCTTCAATTGGAGACCAGTGACGAGTGGCGTTCCTGTTGGGCCCAGCCCTGTTCAACATCGTTGTTGGCAACATGGACAGTGGGAGAGTGCACCCTCAGCAAGTTTGCCAATGACACCAAGCTGCGTGGTGCAGTTGACATGCTGGAGGGAAGGGATACCATCCAGAGGGACCTTGACAGGCTGGAGAGGTGGGCCCATGCGAAGTTCATGAAGTTCAACAAGGCCAAGTGCAAGGTCCTGCACCTGGGTCGGGGCAATTCCAGGCACAAATAGAGGCTGGGAGTGGAGAACGGATCGAGAGCAGCCCTGAGGAGAAGGACTTGGGGGTACTCGTGGACGAGATGCTCAACAGGAGCTGGCAATGTGTGCCTGCAGCCCAGAAAGCCAACCACATCCTGGGCTGCATCAAAAGAAGTGTGGTCAGCAGGTCAAGGGAGGCGATCCTTCCCCGCTATTCTGCTCTCATGAGACCCCACCTGGAGTACTGACTCCAGCTCTGGAGCCCCCAACGTAAGGCGGACGTGGACCAGTTGGAGCAAGTCCAGAGGAGGGCCAGAAAGATGATAAGAGGGCTGGAGCACCTCTCCTATGAGGACAGGCTGAGAGAGTTGGGGCTGTTCAGCCTGGAAAAGAGAAGGCTCCAGGGAGACCTTATAGCGGCCTTCCAGTACCTAAAGGGGGCCTACAGGAAAGACAGGGAGAAACTCTTTATCAGGGCCTGTTATGATAGGATGAGGGGTAATGGTTTTAAACTAGAAGAAGGTAGATTGATATAAGGAAAAATTTTTTTACAAGGAGGGTGGTGGAACACTGGAACAGGTTGCCCAGAGAGGTGGTAGATGCCCCATCCCTGGAAACATTCAAGGCCAGGCTGGATGGGGCTCTGAGCAACTGGATCTGGTTGAAGATGTCCCCGCTCCTTGCAGGGGCTTTGGACTAGATGACCTTTGAAGGTCACTTCCAATCCAGACTATTCTATGATTCTATGATTTAGGTGTCAAATCAGGAGGATTGATTCTTCACAGTTAGTTTTCCTTAAAATATTTCCAGCTTTTGAAATTATCATGACTGGTCTTAAAGGTTTGATCAGTCAGAGCTACCATACACTGCTGCTATCCTAATTAAATTAAACTCCACTAGGTCCATCCTTCCAAAGCCTTGCTGGGTGCATTTGAGCAGTGTTTCCCACGGTCATATGTATGAAGCTGCATGTTGGCAGGATGGATAAGCGTCTCCTTTTTAAAGACAGCCTCAAGCTTTTGCTTAAAGAGGCTAACACTGCTACTAACAACTAGGAAATCCTGGCAGATAGTCCACATGAATGTCTCTTTCTATATTTGCACAATGTCAAGCACACTATCAGCACTGAATAAATAATAATCATAGAAACCTGGAGTCAGCCAGGAAATAGCTGTAAATGAGACATTCATATTTTAAAACTTGAAACTGCAAAATTATCTTGTTACGATTCTGGGAAAATTGTTCTTTTCCTTTTTCCCTGTTGTTTTCTCTTCCTAAATAAGAAGAAATGCTAATGCTGCTGCTGAAGGTATCACAGAAAAAAAGTTTACTTGGCCCTGTATTACAGAATTACACAAGTGTCCTGCCTGCTTAATACATAAAAAACCTTAAAGGAGCAAAATGAAGATCAGTCCTGATTTTCTATCTAAATAATCCATTTCTAACTGAAAAAAAAAAAAGAAGAATAGAATACAAATGTATTATATGGAAGAAAGAGGGACAGCAGCTGAAAAACAGTATCACCAGCCAATCTTGCTCTTGCTGATGTCTGGACAAAGTAAACTTATATAACTTATATATAACTGAAACTCCAAATTAAAAGGGATTTTGGTAAATCATAAACCTTTAAAACAATGAGCAAAATTCAAGGGGAATTCAGTCTCCAGCTCTACAGAAATATAATGAAGGGCAACTCCCTTTGGTAAAATAAATTCAATTTTGTAGCTCTTATTTAATTCAGACTCTTGACAAACATTCAAGGTGGCTCTTTCTTCACAAAAGAATCAATTATGTCTCCTTCTCGTTGAGGTGTTGGGCTCCTGTAGTATAAGAAGGGTATTTCAAAACTGTATTTTTATGGTTACAGATAAGAAGAAACAGATTCTTAAAGTACTTTAAAATCTGCTTTTATAATTGCTGCCAGGGATACACATACAAACATTTTTTTTCATGTATTGGTCATCTTTAACAGAAATACAAAAGAAATCTGAGGAATGCCTCAGTATAATTAGATTGCAATTAAGTTAGTCCAGAAGCATTTGTCAAAAGATATAATGGCAAGGATTATAAAGGAGAGGAATAAACTGAAAACACAGAATGCCAAAAATCACCATCTGCTGAGATGATGGAGTATCATGCTCAAAGCTGTTAAGGTGTTACTAGAGCTGTTGTATGTTACAACATTAAACAGTTAATTGCAGTTCATGGGTTTTAAGTAAAAGGACTAGGGACTGCTTTTTACCATAGCAACCACAAAAAAAGAAATCTCTTAAAGCATGCATGCAATGTGCACCAACAAAAAAAAAGCAAAGAAAATAAATATATTTGGAATTCAGCATTTAAACTATAACTATTTGAGAAATTTCTCGTTCCAAATTTATATTCAGAGTGTCACGGAGAGAATAAGACATTCATTCCAAAATTACCAAAGTCTTTCCTGAAGGACAAGAAGATGTATTAGATTCTCTCTCTTATCTCACTAACAACGGTTAAGATGACTCCTGCTGCTTAAGTAAACAGAGTCAGGAAGTGAATGCATAGCAAAGAAAGGAAAACTTCTGTCATCTCATTGATGTGTGGCCACTTGTGTGGCAGGCCGGGTATGGGTATAAATGAATCGGTCAAGATCACGTGTACTATTGTTTACCTTTTGCCGCTCCAACCATTTCTCTTGTGTGCTGAGGTCAACCTATTTGTGCTCTTTTAGCAAGAGAAACAAGTTACGGTGACAACATTTCTGATTGTTTAATCCCAGGTCAGGTCAAGTTTGAGAGAAGGACAGGAGAAAAGGAAAGTAAAATGACAGTGACATCATCATCATTCCTTAAATATTAATACCTGACATTCTGACACCAATGGAACTTCTTATGCATGTTCCCTTTTGAAAGAATATGCTGGTGAGTTCAACCAACTTTCCAGATGTGGTTCAGTTTTGGTGGAATAGTTACTTTGATGTATGAATCTTCTGAAGCCTTTGCAAAGGCTGGATAGCTGCAGGGGCAGCAGATTAGAGAGGCAGTCCAGCAAACTACCTGGAGTAGCGATCTAAAAGGTGAGAAAGGCAGGTGAAGAGCAAGAAGGAGAGAGAAAGAGGGGGGGTCCTGCTGGTTGCTGTACCCAGAGAATACACTGAGGGCAGGAGACAATAGAAAGGATTGTATTTCAGCAGCCCTGAACTAACTAAAGGTTTGAATAAGGAAATATTTTTAAAACATCTACTGTAACTGCTGGAAACAATTATGTCTGTGGTATCTGCCAACTCTCATAATTATCTGCTGTTGTTTTAAAAGTGTGTATGGGAAATTTTGCAAAATCTAGGACCAATAATCCCATGGCTGACACAGCACGCTCTTAGTCTCTTACGCCACAAATGTAGTGTGAGAACTGAACAGAACAGATTGACAAAAACAGACTGAGGGTGTTTTGTCAGCTGATGTAAAAATTTCCATAGGCAAAAATATTAAACCCTGAAAAAATTGAGGAAGTCATCCACATATGAGCACTTTCAGGACCTAAAGATGTCCTTCACGTTTTCCCTCTACAAATTCAGAAGACACATGTTCGTGGCTCTGTGCACCTGAAAGTTCTCCAGATATGACCATTTCTAACCCCTCCAATGTAAACTCATCTCTCCATTTCAAGAAATACATATAGCACTGCTATTAAAAGTTGTTTTTATCAAGGGACTCTTGTTAGGTATTTTTACTGCCGAAAGTCGTAGTTTACACGCAGCCTCTAACTTTGTGTTTGTTTATAACAGTATGACATAGGGTTTGCCCCATTCGTTAAGAACTGCCCAACTCTACTGTGATATGAATACATAATTCAATAAAATGCCACTGCTTATGCTACTAATAGATTTGAATGAGTTGTATCAATTGTGCTAATTACAATGATGCATGAGGGCACAGAAAAAAAGTCTCCACTGTTCTTGTAAACAGGAGACACCTCTTGCCATAGAGAACAGTCAAAATATGCTCTGATAGATAATCTTCTGCAAGATTTTTCAGCTCACTATACATGAAGGCTTCTAATGTCAGTAGCCTTCCTATATCACAGGCTACAATTGTAATAGTATTTTGAAGTCACTAGTAGTTGAAATGCCAAAAGAAAAAAAATGTTCTTAATGCAGAAGGAAAACTAGGCATTGTATTATCAGATTATTAGAGTCCTTGAACATAAATATGAATGCAAGTAAAAACAAAAGAGCTCAGATTTAGTACAAGCAGAATAAGACTTCAACTCCACATAAGGAAGAAGAGGACTTTGTGCTTAGTAACTGGTTTGAATTTGAATATTTTAATTTATCTATTATTATTATTATTATTGAGCAAAATTAAACATAGACAGAGAGAATCCATAGATGCCCACTGTCTCTTAAAGGAAAAGCTTTTTCTTAATCTGTTAATTTAAAGATTTGGAAAACAACAGCCAGTTCTGGCTATAATCTTGTATCAAACAAAAAGGTATCTGAAGTTGAAATTCAGATACTTAATTATTATTTTATTATTATTTTAGTTATTTTTTTCCTAAAACAGTATTGTTCAGTTTTCATCAGTCTTGTAACTTTTGCATATACCAGATGTCACATGTTGAGTATCTACAAAACAAGACTTGATTCAACGCACAGAGCTGCATCACTTCAGGTTATTAGTTAAAATGTTTGATGGCCACAGACGTACAAAGATTTCCTTAATTTGAACCTGGAAAGTTGCAATGTTAGCTCCTATGCATTTCAGAAGTGTGCACTCCTCATAGGCAACATTGGATATTTTTAATAATGTCTCAATTTTTATTTTGTCTTCTTGACTAGCTATGCTTTTGCATTTAACCCCAGAGTATCATTAGAACTGTGTGCTAATCTGTCTGCTGGAAGGAAATAGTGCCTTAGGAACACTCACCAAACCATAGTTTTCCAATAAACAGACCACTCAAAGGATGACCTATTTATATCATTAAGGGGAAGACTTAATTCAAAAATTCATTAGATCTGTGAGACTGGAACTGAGGTCCATTCATATCTGATCTCTGCAGCCATATCACCTTTGTAAAATGTTCCGCAAAGAGTTTGGTGACAGAAGTGTAGGGTGGCCTGTGAGATGTTTTTAAGGATGATAGTATTAAAGCGTCTATGAAACAACCTCTCATTGCATGTAAGCAATATGTTTTAAATATAAAACATATTTTTTACTTCAGTTGCCTTTAGTTGTTAAGCACATCACTCACTATGCCCAAATTCCTCCTAAGGCCTTTATTCAGACCAAGTGCAGAATTTGCAGTGCTTATCAAGAAGATACTATCTTTGATTCTTCCAGGTTGGGATGGGAATCTTATCAGGGCAAATATCCTTACAAAGTTAGCACACTGATGCAAGGAGCTACAAGAGACTTCCCTGTACAACAGATGGGGCACAATTGATTTCTTGCACTCCCCTTCCAGCCTCAGCCAGAAATACAAGATGAACAGGCTTGCTTTCTTCTGTGATTTCAACATGTCTGCTTCCTGTACAAGCTGGAAATAGGACATACCATAACAACTGTCAAAACATTTCAGAACCTCAAGGAAGGTGTGATTGGAGCTAGCTTCTGGAAGCACCGAGGGCTTGGTGAGCCACGCGAGCAGGCTGGGCCCTCCCTGCTATTGACTGATTTAGGGCCCAAACACAACCTCCACCGAAGGCATCGCAGTTTGATCCTCACACAAACCTCTCGTCTGGACAGCCCCAAACTTTCAGAACCAGGCTGAAGTAAAACTGGAGTGTCTCCCAAATGCTGAGGGACAGCCTGCCCAGGCTGAAATCTTTATTTTGCTGTTCTGGCAGCCCTTGGGGTGCCTCTCCTCAGCCCACTCAGGCACACTGCCTGGCCCTGCCATGGATAAGTCCCCATTTACATTTACTGGGGATGAGCGAGCTGCTGGGAGAGGGGGACAGCCTGTGCGCCAGCACTTGTGGAAAATGGTGGGAGTGGGGGCAGGCACCTGCACTGAGGGAAAGGGGCCTCCAGCCGGGCCAGGGCAAGGCTGGGAAGGATTGCTGGCTTCCCAGGCAGAGGCAGAGGAAAGCTGGCTGCTGAAGGGAGGGGAGAAGGAAAGGGGGCTTCTCCCAAGCAGGTGAGGAAGTATTTAGAGAGAAGAGGGCAACTCCAAACAGGTTTCTGAGGAGAGAGGCAGCTCGCTGGTGAGTGGAGAGATGACTCAGGGCTGGGAAAGACTTTGGGAACAGACCTGTCCTCCACTGAGGGAGGTAGAGGAGAGGAGAGGCTCCTAACTGCAAACGGGATAAAAAGCAAGGCAGGGCATATTAAAAGACATGGTAATGTTGCTGAGGCAGGTGGGCCCAAGTGGGAGGGCAGTGATGGAGAGGCTGGGAGTGAAAAAAAGGCCCCAAGGTGGTGCTTCAGTGGAGTGGCCTGGTGTGAGATGAAAACCCACCCTGTCATGTTACAGTAAAAGTGACATAAAAGAGGGAACAAAATTCAGAAAAGAGAAGTGTTTTGGAGAAAGAGGAATACAAACAGGAGAAAAACGGCATCTACATAGAGAGGGAACAGAAGAAAATTGATTACGATGCAGGGAGGGAGACACAGTGAGTTGCTGTTGTGTGCTGCCAACAACACACGCAAACGTGGCTGGTGAATGGAAAGTTATAATATACATTATTCAGCAGGGCAAACTTAATTTTTAATGAATGTATGTTTCTATGCCTACCTTATGAGAAATGTGTGAAGATCTTTGGGGACTAATGTTCTGTGGTTTTCGTTATTCACACGGGCATTCTGAGAGAGAAAAGCTTAGGAATGTAGGATGATGTTTGAATGCGGACTTAATACTGAGGTGAGGTAACTTTCTCCATCCCCAAGTGTTTTTGTAACTCCAAATCTAAAGAACTTTGCAGTATCTTTAAAAAATGCAGGGAATTCCTATAAGTTTCTTCTTTTCTGTTCCAACTTGATGGTTAAGACCCTTCCTCCAGATTCTGGATGTGGCCTTCAAAAAAATTATTGCTGCTGTTATTTACCAAGAAACTGTTTCAAATAAAAAAAAATAGATGTCTATTTAAGAAGTAAAATAGAAGTGATTTGCTGCACCAATGATAGATACACTTAACAATTTTAAGAAGCAGTACAAAATATGCACTGACAGTGATGTAAAACAACTCCCCTGTGATCTTTCCTGAGTACCTGTCAATACAGGGAAATTGAATTTTAGCCTGTGAAGTACTCTTTGACCTGTTATTCGTGTCTCCTATGTTCCCAAATAGCCATACTGTTAAGAATCAACCTCTCAGTCTTCTGCACTCCCCAGATCCAGTGTAATCCTCAGTTTCTTGACAAGTCCACATGACAAAGTGCAAGACCAGGGACCTTGAGCAGCGTGTTTTAAGAAGGGAGTTTGAGCTCAATGTTTCATACAGGTTGTACCGTAGTGCTGAGACTGGATGCTCAGGTGTTTGGTGGAGGCTGGGACATGGGGAATGTTCTTGAGGGAAAGAAAATACTGGAAAGAAAGATGGGTATGAACTGAACTCTCAGAGACTCCTGGCTGAAACCTGAAACTGTTGCAGGAAAAAATGAAACTGCTTTGCTTCTTACAAGCACTTGGTAATTCCCCATGAGTGAGGATGCATGTCTGCACTGTACAAAGCTATGATACACTGATAGTTAACATTACTAGCTTTGGTATCAGAAATACTCCAACTTTGGTAATATAGCAGATAAGATAAATTATCCTTTTGAAAAGCAGGATAAATTATCTGCAGTACAGTGCTATGTTAATGCATTTAGACTACAACCAATACTTCAGCAAAATTATTTAGAACAAGCTTTTAGACACTGGAACCAAAGGATGTGCAATTTATTTTTTGTCAGTGCTTGCATAACTCTCTTGAGTTTGAAATGTGTAATAACTGTTGATTTCTACCTCTAGTTCATGGCCTTTTTTTTGGTATCATTTTTTCTTTAAACTTTCTAGAGTTCACGGTAATAAGTTATCTTACTGTCCATAGATCTGTGCAGTACAGCTCTCTTGAGATTTACTGTTTTATCTGATTAGCACTGCTGTAGTGTTTCAGTCATTGTTTTGGGTGAAGCAATTTGCAACACTTGTTTGAGAAATATGTTTTAGTTGAGATACAAGAGTATCTCAGAATTTCTGTTTCAGTTCTCCATTTTTCTGACTGTTTCTTTTTTAAGTGCCAGCTTCTTTGGCTAAGATGGAACCACAGCTTGATTTAGATTTTTTTTTTCCTTGTGCTATTTCAGAGGACATTAGAATAGATTTTTCTGCTACAAGTGTCTATTTAATACAGTTTTCTGGCTCAAGTCTTCTGTGATGGCACTCACATAGTGTTTGAGACACCTTCTGAAATTACAAAGAGATCACAAATAGCACAGGGATTGAACTTCTGGCCAGAGTGGCTCTAGGGAAACTGGCTCATACACTTGGCTTGCTAAGTGCTGAGTTGTTTTAATGGCCATCCTGTATGCATCTTTTTGCAGAAACCTAGATATAGGACTTTTAAAATATCAGTTTTGTTTAATGAATTTAGCTACTCTAATTATCACATAGCAGACTAGGATGCTACACTGTATTAAAAAAAAAAGTTTCAGAATCTGTTTCGACAGAGAAAGGCAGGACTACCTATCTGGTGGGTTTTGGACCTTCTCAACAGAAACTTCTCTGGTATCTTTTCGCCTGATCTGCAGCTGTAGTATTAAATAGAAACTTCATTTATCCACTGTGGAAAGAGAGACTACAGATAGATAATGTACAGGTTAAAATTAGCAAGAGTGTAAAAATCCACTATAAAAATCATTTGCACACAAGTCAAAATATAAATTAGTTTTACACTTCTCAAAATCCTAGAAGAGGGCTGAAGTTTCTGTACTTCTACGACTGATAGCCAGCTAGTTTCCTGGTGCTTTTCTTATGCAAACTCCATCACTGACTATCTTTAAGAAACTCTTGTGATTCATTTACTGTTCCATTCTCACCAAAGTAGATACCTGGGCTCATAAAACTGTCTACTATGTAATAATTTCTGCTATATAAGATAAAAACCACTATTGTGGTAAATCCATTGCAAAATAGGATCCTGAGAAGTACTAATGAATCTCTTGCCAAACTGCTTAAATCGTAATGACTTTGTCACAAGAACATCATATGTTTATAATCTTGTTATGATACTGAAGCCTTACACAGCTGGTTTTTCTGTAATACTTCTGTAGCCAGTGTAAAGCCATCTGGTGCACATATTGCCAGGTATGCATGATTTAAAGCAGAGGGTCACAAATTTTTGTTATTGTTGTTGTGACTACACATGCATCTTCAGCAAACTCATGGTATTTTGTCAGTGACAGTGGAGTTGAAATGGAATCTGTCATTATTTATTTGTACATAGTAACTACATATGATGTTCCTGATTCCCGATAGCCACATGGGAGAACTGCTGTTTTAGTTCGTTCTGTCTTAACATTTAGATCCTGAAAATTATATAAAAGTTGGATTGATCTGCTCGTAAGCCAAAGATTGATACATAGCTTTGGATCTCTTCTAAATGTCATAACTTTTCCTGTGCTTTTATAAAGCCCAAGTCTTATAATTCTAGTAAGGAGATATAGGAACATACGATTTTTATCTCCTGATTACTTAGTGGAAAAGCTTGCATTTGAAGATCATCTTATTAAAAGACCAGTGATATATGGATTAAAAAGATTAGAGTTAGGGTTTCATCTGTATTTTGCTGCTTATTAATTAAAGGCCTTAATTTGCTTATAGTTTACTTTTTTAATTCCATGTTATGATTGGATCACTGTAGTATTCAGAAGCTGCAACCAACATCAAGGATGCATTATACTAAATTCTGAAAAACCACGTAGTAAAAGGAAGCCTCTACTTGGCAGTTGAAATAAAACAAGATCCACAGGGACTGGGGAGGGAAAGAAGTACCTTTCCTGACTGACTTAATTATTTTCCTATGGCAGAGTGACTTGTTCAGGGTGACAGAATTACATTTCTCTATTGGTGAGCAGGTGGAAAAGAAACAGAGGATGTTTAATCTGCACTTTCATGTGCAGTTTTTTTACTCATTTCCTATGGAAATAAGTTTTCTGTGATCACGTTTGTGCCTTTCCCTCCCTTTTTTCCTCTCCACCCATAACTTTTGTATCCATTGATTCATACAAACAAATTTGAAAAAGGAGTAAAAGTCTTAAACAGAATTGTCTTTATGCGAATATTGTGAAAGAAGATGCCAGGAAAAGGGAAGAAGGAACCATCTGAATGCCCTTGCTCTGGTAAAGCCCCAGCCTGACTTCCTATTCGCAAGAGAGAACTACATATATTCCCAAAAATGGGAAAGACTTCTATCACGACAGATCGGCTCTCTTCCTATTTTGCTATAGGGCTCTAGAGCGTAACGCACAGCCGCCCATGCTACGTACACTAGTTTGATTTGGCTCCAAGCTGGAGTGAAGTAAGTAGTGCTCTTGGGGAGGAGCCCGGCATAGAATGGAGGCTACTTTTCTGCACCTTCAGGACTTGCACCCTACAAGCCAACGGAGACAAACTGATCTACAGTTTGCTCAGGGATGGGATTCATTCCTTGGTGCAGATCACAGAGGTAGCATAGACGTAATCAAAGCAGAACCTGCACTTTTCAAACAAAAGATGCTGCTCATTGGACAGTTAGGTCTGTCTGTTCTAATGATTGTGGAACCATTTGTTTAATGATAATGTTGTTCTTGAATACATCTGGTAGGGAGGAGGAAGAATTCCTTTGGGAGGGCTTTGGAAACCTTTCCCTCAAAACTGTAAGTCATTGGATTGTTTCTTTTTAGGTAAGAATTGGTACATCTTGCATCTTTGATTTTATGCTAATTTTCCTTCATATGGTCTGTTTCTGTTAGAGCCTGGACTGTAGTTCTGCAGTGTGTCATGGTAAGCAGCATGTAGATTAGTGCCATGTGTTAAAGTTGGAAAGTTTCTTCACTTTTTTTTTGCTTGGTTTGTGTCAGCTTGTACTAAATAGTTTCTCCTCCCCTTTTTTTTCTCAGTTGTGTGGTTAGGAATGGCTTTATTGCTTGTGTATCCTGTGGCAGTGTTTAATATTTGTTAGGTGCTTGGCCATACATACTTCTCTGAAATCTTACATCAGTTGTCATTTACATGAATTTCCTGTGTGTTCACATCTTTTCTTTTGTATCTTCTCTGCAGATACATGTCTTGGGTAACCACAGAAGTGTTAGTTATAAGTTATTTATAAGTATAAGCTCTGCAGTGTAACTTATTTAATTATGAGATTATTTGGCCGCTGTCAAGAGTTTTGCTCAACTGTCTTACAGTGAATTTGAGCACAAATGCCAAACATGGTTGACTTCATGTCATTTATCCTCCTCCTAAGGAGTGCCACCTTACTATTCCTGACTGAAGAGTTTTATGTGTAGTGAGCAGGGTTTTCAACCTCAACATGAGCAGTTTATGTCTATTTTTTATTCTTTCTTCCTCATTGATGATTAGACTCCTTATAATTAAAAACGTCAATCACATCAATTCCCAGCTGAATTTTGCTAGACTAAGTCAAGCTCTTCTCATATGATAAATGCTTAATTCCTCTGATCATTCTGATAACCCTTTCCACACATTTTTGTAGCAAGATGAATTAAAACTAGTGGCTAGAACTGTACTTAACATTTCAGAATAGGTCTTGCAGGGCTTTGTATTATACCACAACTACTCTTCCTGCTTCTGGAAATTCCATGTGTAATATATATAAGGTCACGCGTCTTATGGCTGCTTCACATTGGTTGCTAATAAGACTGGTTCTTTTGAGGAATACTTTGGGGAGCTTTCTGCTTCTTTCATTGTTTTAATTGTGTTCCTGTAGTTTCTTATAGCTACTGTTACATGACTGGAGGTGCTCTGGCCAGGCCATACAGTATGAAAGCTTTTAGGCTTGCCTCCAGGTATTAAGGATGGGACTTGTATATTCCAGCTACTTTTTGGAAGAGGTGGAGAGTGAATGTTGTCTGTATTTAATACGGTATCTGTTGATAGTGTATATGACGCAAAGGGTGTCCTTTGTCCCAATCGTTTATCCATTTTAGCACTGCAAAGAGCCTAGTCTTAATGAAATTGTAAGAAATCTTCTTAAATCCATTGTGGGCTGTAGTACCATGTACCTTTCCACAGGCAGCAGTGCTGACTTCAACAACTCCTGTCCTGCTCCTCTGGCCACTGCTCCAACCCTTGAGCAGGCCCTACATGCTATTATTCTTTCTTGAGTTTAGATTAATTCCATGCTCTGCTTCAGCCTTGTCCCTCAACGGTTCGAACCAGCAAAAGATGAATGGTGACAAAGGGTCTTAAGCAAGCGGCTGGGAAGACATAGGACAGGGAACGGACCACGTAAAGCCCACACCACCACGCCAAGAGGTGTCTGTGGAACCGCAAACTTCAGTGGTCACCACTCCTGCTGGGGCCGCACTGTTGTGTGAAAGATGCTGCATGTGGAGTCAGTGAGGCTGCTTAAATGAATCCAAATCCTTCACCACTGGTGTTTATGTTTGGCTTAATAGGTGTGAGCTGGAGCAATAGGCTTACTCTGAAACTCCTTACCTAAATTATGTATATTGAGTACAAAAATGTTCACATTTTTTATTCTTACCTCAATGGAGGAATAAACCAAAAATGACACAGTCCTAAAATTAAATTAAAAGCATGTACATCCCATACCTTATGTATAGTGAGCTAAAAACCTCGGTATTATTTGAGAGGAGCGGGGCGTGTGAGTTCACAGAGGTGCTGTACCGTAGCCTGAAACACCAAAACAAGAAAAAAAAACATTTGCCAGCAGACGAGGCCTGTACTCAAACACAGATTAGGGAGTATTTGGACAACAAAATGGCTGTGGTTGTGGTTATAGGTGATCCACAGGAGCGCAGCTGGAAGCAGACGGGGGGAGGGGGAGCCCCGACACCGCAATCCGGCGGCGTTTTCGGGCCGCGCCAGGGCGCGGGGGCCGTGTCTCAATTACCGAAAGCGCGTCCCAGGGACTTACTGCGGGGCGCTGCGAGACGCGGGGCGCGCAGCCCCGGGGCGCGCAACGCCAGCGGCTGCCTTCCCGGCCGGGCTCTTCGGCCGCTGGCCCCCCTCCGCTCCGCGCGGCGGAGGCTCCGCCGGGCCGGACCGAGCCGGGCCGGGCCGGGTCAAGCCGGGCGGCGGCGCTGCGCGGGGGCGCGGAGGGGCAGCGCGCGGTGCGGTGCGGAGCGGGGGCGGCGCGGGCCCGGCGCCCCCCTCGGGGCGGGCGGCAGGCCCGGCTGCCAGCGGCGTCGCGGGGCGCGACGCGCAGGCGCGGGGGGCGCGGGCATGCGCGCTGGGCGGCGGGGAGCCCGATCTGATAGGGAGCAGGGGCTGACACTACCCCCGTGTGGGCGGCGGAACGTCCCGAGGATGACGTGCGGCGTTCTCGAATCCCGTGTCTCGCTCGCTCGCTCGCCGCCGCCGCCGCCGAAGGAAACGGGAAAAGCAACAAGGAGGCAGGAGCAGGCGCGGCGCCATGGCGGCCCTGGAGCGGCCCGTGCCCAGTCCCGAGGCGTTCCTGGGCCAGCCCTGGGCCGCCTGGGTGCGGGAGGCCGCCCCCCCGCACGCGCACGGCGCCGCCCCCCCGCACAGTAAGGGCAGGGACCGGCCCGCGGCTCGGCACGCCGCTCCCCTCCCCCGGAGCGCACGCACGGCGGCGGGGCCAGGGGCCGGGGGCCCGGCCGGGCCGCCCCCCTCCTCCCCGCTCCCGGGGCCGCGCGGCGCGGGGGGAGGTGCCGCCCCCCCGGGCGCTCAGCTGACGCGCCGAGCCCCCGGTGCCATGTGTGCGGGAGGCGCTGGCGCACGCCGCGCCGTGCCGTGCCGCTGCCCCGCGGCGCGGGCTCCGCCGCTGGGCCGGCGCCGCGGTGGGGGAAGGGGGCGAGGGGGAGGATGCGCGGC
>JAAGAY010132126.1:0-28235 GCA_011801015.1 Ardeotis arabs | reverse complement strand
GCTGAGAACAGACCTGGGTCATCACAGCCTGGTCTTGAGTCACTGAGAGCCTCTGACCTTCAGGAGAGGTAGGGTGTGGGCTTGCCATGTTGAGATGCCTACGAGGAAGCTCTGAGTCCTGCATCACAAAAACCAGCCGATGCCTATGTGAACTGTCTGTCCCTTTCCTGCTTCTTTCAGGCATAAGGGCCTTGCACGACCATGCACTATTACGGGGAGCGGTACAAACACCTGTACCTGCCAGGATCGGGCTGTATCACCGAAAGCATCCAGCAGTGCACGCCCCAGACCGATGCGTGCAGCACCACCTGCCACCCAGTAAGCGTGACCAAGAGCCCGATGCCGAGATGGCAAAGCTACTCGCAACCTTTCACGTACGTGAGCCCGCAGCCAGCTGTGACCCAGACGTCTCTGCTGTCTTGTCAGCCCTACGTACAGCAGTACGTCCTGCTGTACCCTGAGCCTTGCGAGACCACTCGCCTGCTGCCCTGCAGGAAGCCCAGCCTGAGGCTGAGCCCAATGCCAAGTTACCAGCCCTGCGAGATCAGCTGCCCCGAGAAAAAGCGTACGGCCAAGAGCCTCCCTCCATGCGCGCCCAGGTGCCCAGAGCCGAGCAAACTCAAGTTCCCACCATGTGGGATCAAGTACTCGTCCTCATGCAAGGACGAATGCAGGACACAGAAGATCTCCAAGTGCTCATCGCAGCGGTACTGCACGGAGCTCCGGTCCCTGCAAGGGATGACCAGCGGCTATTCCCCGCCGCTGCAGGGAGTCACCGAGTGCCCGCCGCAGCGGTGCGTAACGCAGTCTTTCCTGCAGGAGTACGTGAGCGGGTTCCCCCAGCAGAAGTGCATGAAGGGCTACCCAACGCAGGAGTGCGTCACCACCTGCTCCTCGCAGCAGTGCGTGACCAAGTGCCTGCCGCAGCCGCACGCGCCCAACTGCCCCCCTGGGCAGGGAATAAAGGAGTGCTGCTCGCAGCAACGCGTAACCAAGTGCTCGCTGCTGCAGGAGGGAGCCAGGCACAAGAGCTCGTCGACACCGCACCTAAGCAAGCCCAAGTGCTCCTGCCCACGGGCCACGCACGCGACGCAGCATCACGCAGGGGGAGCGAAACATTCCAGCCACTCTAAGAAGAGCCGCTGTGCTTCGAAATGGCTGTGCTAAAGGAGACAAAGAAGTAGCTGTGAAAACAGCAAGCGATGTAGCTGAGGTCTGAGGTTATTTTTCTTCCCCTCTTCTCATTCCCAACCCCTAGAGCAGCTTTGGCCTAATTTTACCCCTTCTTGTTAAACTCATAGAGTGCATTGCTTTCCTTTTGTGACCACACTTAACTTCAGATATTCTTCTAACAGAAAAGATGTCAGTGAGCAGTTAAGTAACTCTGAACAGGTGCTCAGGCTTTGAACTTCAAACCAATCCAACTGTCACCATGTTCGCACCCCGAGAGGTTTTTACTGTTACTGGATCAATCATATTTGCTGGTTGTACCACTCATAATAAACTCAGGTTGCAGCTGGATTCCTGCTCTCTGTCTGATTTATTTTCCATTTAAAAAATGTTTCTAATACTTACTACTGGACAAAAATTATCCCCTGTCATTATACTGCCATTATACTGTGAAATAATGGCAGTAATGGTGCTTTTAGGACTAGATTTACCGTCTGCGGGAACAGATCTTGGTCTTGAAAAGTTACCCAGAAACAGGACAAAAGCAGCAGGGCAGGGTGGTATTTAGAAGAAGGCTTGACTGAAGTAACGAGCTCATTAGCAGCCCTCAGACAGGAGTTTACTGTCCCTCCAGATTTAGCTCAGTTGCACCAGCGTCACAGGGAGCACACCCCGTTTGCACGTGGGTCACACCCGGGACATCTTTCAGTCCTGCACCCTGGGAGCAGGGCAACCTTCCCCCAGGTGCCCCCTGCCCTGCAGCTTTGCCCCTGGAAAAGCCACAACCGAGGATGTTGTGGAGTGGGTTTTGTGGGATAGTCCCTGGATGGCAGGAGGGAGAGAGAATGCCACGGGTCTCTTCCGATGACGTGACCCAGGGCTGGCCCAGTCTGCATCAGAGAGAGGATTGGTGTCAATAATTTGTGGTTGTAAAATTGCAACCAGAGGGAAAACTTTCAATTCCAGCTGTTCCTCAGCAAGAACATTTTCGTAGGCAGCAGGAGATAGTTCTCGTGCGCGGTCAATATTTTGATTTCCCAGTGTATGTACGCAAGGGGCAAAGCACGCTTCTCTGCACGCCTACCCCGCACCACAGGCTCTCCCGGGAGGTGCTGCTGGGGCGACGCTGAGGGAGCAGCAGCTCTCTGCCACCATCTGAAGGTGGAAAACCAACAAAACCCAGACCAACCCAAGGTGCACTGGGAGACCTGGCAGTGCCTCCCATCACTGTTTGTCTGCCCTCCTCTGCTCAGCACCTCCCCGGGCAAACCCCAGCAGTAAAATCACCTCCTGTCTCCTCAGCATCCTCTGCAGCGCCCCAAACAGACCAAGCAGGGTTTCCAGACTCCTTTTTCTAATAAAGTGATAGACTTCCCTGTAAAAATAGAGACTGATGCTACCAGCAGCCCTCCAAGTTTAGGAGGAATCTTGCTCCCCATAGGGAGAGAAAATTCATTTTAACTTCTGGCCTAATTTTACCCCTTATTGTCACTATTCAGTCACTAACCCTGGGGAATTAAATTAAAAACTGAGAGAGTGGGTCCCTCCTGACTCCCTCACATGGGATCAATCCCTTTCCCACACCAGGTCCATGTAAAACTTGGCTCCTTTCTGCCCTCGCTGATCCCCTCGCCCAGGGCAGGCGGTGATGCCTAGAGGCCTGCAGCCATCAGAGGAGATGGAGGTTCACAATTAAGGCAGGAGGGTGGCACAGCCCAGGCCCAGGGGAAGCTCACCCACCTGCATTTATCCCACTTGCATGGTTTAAAAGGCTTCTGCTGATCTCGGTCGCTCCTCGTCCTGAAAAGATCCAGACTCCCCTTCTGGTAGCATGGAGAAGATGGCATTGATCACCAGGAAAGGGTTTCCTTCCAAAAATCTGAGCTTCTTTTTCCACAGCTTTGCTCCTGATAAAGGAGTTGCCCTGACATAACAAAATAAAAACCAGATATCTCAAAACAACCACCAAATGTGCCTGGACTGTACTGGCTCTCTGCAGGAGGATGGTTCTTAGGCTCTTTTGTTCCCTCTCTCCTTCTGCTACCTGCTCTGCCAGCAGACCTTGCTCTCCCTTATCAAATGGATTAGTAGGTGAGATGGATCTGGAGAGGTTACAAGCACTGGAAAAAAAGAAAACCAACAAAACCCAGACCAACCTGGTTGCCCGGAAGGTGACATGAGGCAGTGCTGCATCCTTGTGGTGGTGAAAGCCAACTGCAGGCTGGGCTGCCTGAGCCAGGGCTTGGCCAGCGGCAGAAGAGTGTTGGTTCCCCTCCAGCTGGCATTCGGGAGGCCACATCCAGACCTCTGTGTCCAGTTTTGGGCGCTCAGCACAGGAGCCACGGCCAGCCAGGAGCGACTGATGGAGGCTGCAGAGTGGTCAGGGCACCAGGAACGAGAAGAGAGGCTGGGAGTGTTTGTCCTGGAGAAGAAAACACTGAAGGGACAGTTTATCACTACCTTCACCCACCAAATGACTGTTTGGAGCAAAGACGGGCTCCGCTCCGAGGTGGACAGTGACAGGGTGGGCTACAAAGCTGCTTTTTCTCTTTTGGGCTCTGCATAGCCCTTCCACACCACCAGTGTCCACAGCAGCTCTGGTGCTGGATTCCCCAGCTGGACAAGCTCCACATTGCCCATATTGTTTAGAGACATGAGATGTCATGAGGGCATCATAACGTCTAGAAATTGAGTGGCAACCTCGCTGCCTTTTCTTCCTATAAGGAAGACTGGGAGGTGTAAATGAGTTTCCAGTTTGGGGTATTTGGATGCTCTAGAGGTAAAGAGGCATAGAAACAGGAATCCCCATTTTTACAGACACTTTTTTTTGTTTTTAAGGCAGAAGAGTCAGATCAGAAATTGATTCAGAAGTCACCAAGGGATCCATAAGCAACCTGAAATTATCAAAGAATATGAAATGATTTTTAACACAAATTGCCAGTATTCTCTGGTGACAGAGCTCAATGGGGCTAGCCTCCATCGTGAGCTATGAGTTTGGGATCTGGCTCTTTGGATGACTTTGTGCGGACTTTGCATTATCTTTTGTGAGAGGGTGGGGAAAATAATCCTGACAATTGGAGACTGGGGAGGTGAAGTTTCCACACAACATTTCAAAACATTTCAAAAATATTCATTATTGGTTTATTAATGCAAAGTGTTTTATCATTATAATATTAATAGTATGTTATCCGAGACAAACACCGCAGGGCTAAGAGCAACTTTAGAATATGCAATTTTTTTTTTATGCAAGTCTCTTAGCTGCTTGCATAAACAGGATGTTGTTTTCAAGCCTTGACAACTCAAAGTGTTTTGCATTTTCATTTATGTCTGCATTCAAAAGCAATAGTTTTGAAATGGGTTAAAAGGCAGCTTCGGCTAAGCCGAGTTGAACATGTACTCTTAACTCTGAGAATCCACCTGAATCTTTGGGAAATCAGTGAGGCTCCACAAAATTCAGCAATTCCTGTACATCCGTAGCCGTGTGATTAAAAATTTTTCCCCCTACTTAAGTCTCCCTTGATGCGCTTTTAGCCCGAGTGCTCTTGTCCTCAACAGGTGTAAACAGCAGCTAAATTCTTTCATCTTGGCATCTACCTTTTATCTGCAGAGATGATTACCTTCTCTCCTTCCAGTCTTCTCTTCCATAGGTGGGCATCTTCCAGCAGTTTGTTTCCCAGCCTTCTGATCACGGGTGGTGACTGGAGCCAGCCCCTCGGCAGCTGGTCAGCACCAGAAGCATCACCAGGTGGAACGACATCCTCCAGCTGAAGCTGCAACCACAGTCGGCAAAACGAAGGATGGGAAGCAAAAAACCAAATAAATTTGTGAACAAAACCAGGGTATGTTCAGTCCGCACGTTTCTGTTCTCCACTCCTCCCAGCCACATACCCTGTGCCTCAAACTGCATGCTACGGTGGATTTAGGGGAATGGATCAAAATCCCACTCCTAGCAGCAGATACAGCCAGCGTGTCTGCAGACCATCCGTTGGTGTCTGCAGACCATCCGTTGGTGTCTGCAAACCTCTGCTCACGTGGTCAACGTTTAAGTCAAAGCTGAATAAACTGGAGCGAATCGCATCCCCACGTTCATACAGACACAGCTGGTAGAATCGCATCAGCAATTAATTTAGACCATAAAAATATCGTACGAAGGGAACCCCACAGCGTGTAACAGTATGTACCATAGAAAACTGGATAAGGCCGGTAAACAATGTTAAAATAATTATAGTAATTATAAGTGTTACACATGTGGGAAAAATTGTTTGGAAAGTAATTAAGACCTCATGCTCAGAGGTTGGCTCATCTTCCTGGAAGTTCAAGAAAGCATATAAAACTCAACGGATTCAGGGCTCCTCTGGCCATTTCTCTCGACTTCTTCCTGGACAGCTGGTAAGTCCCATTCACCTCAATCTAATTACTGAGTAAAACATTGATTTAACGTGAGCTGGGGTTTAACAGCAAGCCACTCTGCGGTTTCTAAAAGTATTTATGAGGTTCTTTCTCAAAAAGTCTGCTAGAAATTATTTAGTTATATACTTGGACCGTGTGCAGCCTTAAAAATGTATCTATTGGGACTGACATTCTTATTAAAAAAAAAAAAAAATGTGGTGCAACATCATTATCAATTATTAACTGTGTGTAGCTACACGGTATCCAACATAAAAGGCATTTTAAACTCCATTCAAGTAAAGTTTAGATAGCATTGTCATGGAATCACAGAATGGTTTGGGTGGGAAGGGATCGTTACAGGCCACCCAGTCCAACCCCCCTGCAAGGAGGAGGGACATCTCCAGCCAGATCAGGCTGCTCAGTAACATCAGGATTAGTATTTTTTCCTTTAAAAACCATAATTGGTGGACAGAAACAGGCATTTCACATGACTTATTTAAACACCTACCTCTGAATGAGCTTGACTGCACTCTGAAAGATCTTGTTTTTCTCCAGGGACAAAAGTAAAGCGGCTACTTTATAGGTAATCTTCTACATCACGTAGTCTTTAACTTTGACAGGTAAATCTCACAATAAATTTTTTTAATTAGTTGCAGTTGACTGCCCTAAAAAATGGATTCAGAGTCTAGGTAAAAAGGCAGGCACGACGCCCTTGGCTCGGCCAGAAAAGGTCTCTGCAGACCATCCGGAGGTACCTGGAGGCCAGATTTTCCTAGGAGCTCGGGGGCTAGCCTGCAGAATGGCAGTGAAGCGGGATCATTTCCTGAAATCACAGGCTCACCTTGTCTCTGCTACAGCATCTACGCTGCCTGCATAGCCCCTGGAACCGAAACACCTGAGCAGCACTCTTATCCCCTTCACCTTCTCCCCCGCGGCGAATCTCCAGCTGTGGCACGCACCTCGCTCTCCCTGCGAGAACAGGAGAGAGGAGCGGGAGTCCCCTCCGAGGCCCGAGGGTCTGCAGGGCAAAGGGCAGGGCGTGGGTTGCAAACACTTTAGGAAACCTGTGGTCTCTGTTATGTGCTGCAGGTTCACCACCATTTCTCCCAGATGTCCTTCGGCGGGGAGTGGGATGCAGGACGATGTTTCTATTCTTGCGACGTGCAGTGCCCGCAGCCTCTTGCTACCAGCTGCAACGACCCATGTGTAGTTTCCTGTGGTGCCTCCAGAGTCATTATATACCCACCTCCCGTCGTGGTGACGTTCCCAGGGCCGATCCTCAGCACGTGCCCACAGGAGACAGTAGTGGGAAGCTCTGAAGTCCTGGAGGGAGTTGCAGCAGCCCCGCTGACGTCTTTGAGAGCAGAAGTCCTGTCCTCAGAGCCACCTGCAGAGAGATTCGTCCCAAAATCCAGGCCTCAGTGTGCACCACGGAGCTCCTACGTGTTTTCTTCCCACTGGATGCATCCTTGCAGTAGACCCAGCTACAGAGGCTACCAACTGTCTGAGAACAAGAGGGAAGAGCATGCTCCAGAGAAGGAGAAGCCAGAAACTGAAGATACAGATACAGCAAATGAGAACAAAGAGGCCTCAGAGGCATAACATTGTGATACCAACCCCAACGACCAAGTCCAAAGGCCTTGTAGGCTCCTACTGCCTCTCTAAAGCAGTCTTACCTATGCCTTCTTCCAATTATGCTTTACCTCCACTCCATAGTTTTTTCCTCAGGTGCATCCTCAAGCAGGTGATTAGAGTAATGCCCCCTATCCTAATTTGTGTTAACCTGACCTTGGAGACATACAGTACCTGATACTTAGGAGAAATTTGTTCTTTTTCCATTGTTTTCCAGGAAAAGGAAGGCAGCAGCTGTTTCAGGAGCACCACAAGTGGGGTCAGTGGAGACACAACTGCTAGACCTAACTAGTCTGGTCTTAGCATTTAAGAGAATTAGTCACCAGGAAATTCACTTTTCCTTTTGATAAATATACACACACACGTCATTTGTTTATGGCTTTCAGTTTCACTGCAGGAAAGAAGTGTGGGGGAAAAGATCCCCTCTTTATATTTAATATTATTTAAGAAAAAGGAAAAAAGTATTGGATTAAATGTATCACTTGCGTATAGAAGTTAATGCAGCATGCGAACGGCGGAATCTGCACCTGGAGCTGTGCCCTTTTGCTGGTATTTATCCTAGCAGCCTTGTTCTGTACTTTTCCTTCCCATTAAAGTTATTCTGCATTATCATGGTGGCTTTCTTGCTCTCTTCTACTCTTGATTTTCAAGTACCTACTGGTGAAATTCAGATGGTGAACATCAACACCAAATCTCTCAAGTCCTACTCACCCATGAAGTGAGAAAATAACCAACTCCCTCTTGCTCTCCCCAGCTCCATTCACACACCGTTGCACAAGACTCTCTCATTTTCACTTCCATCTCACAGCTTTCACTTATTCCTCATCCTGGTTTTAAGAGTTCATGGCTGAAAAGCAATACAGAGATGAAAAGGAATGACACCCTGAGAAATTTTCCTTATTTACCTCGCTTTAGGTAAATCCCCCCAGCTACTGCCTGCTCCCCTCTTCCCCCTCCACCCTCAAATTCTAAACTTCCATTCCACCAAAGATTTACACATATTTTAAGTACAAGCATTGCCCTTTTGGTCTCAAGAAGACTATTATTGCAGTTATGACTGGGCACCTCTGCCAGTCTTGGCAAGCTAAGAGCCCAGTTTAACAGAAGCGAAATAAAATCCATAGGTAGACTTGGCCCTCAAACGGCAAAGTGAGAGCTGGCTGAACTCTAAACCCTCACGGCTGGGCTGGTGAGGCTTGAGAGCTGCTACTGAAAAATTTGCCCTCCCCCGTGGAGGCAGACGCCCTGAACATCAGGGTGTGCACCTTATTCTGTGAGCAGCCCATGCAGCCACATCCAGCTGCAGTTGTTTTCCCAGAGACTTCTTCAAAGAGAAAAGGGATTGCAGAAAACTCTGCAGCAATGTCAAAGCACGGTATGAAAACATGCTAAGCAGCCTGGGTTCCTGCCAGTCTCCCTGCTCCCCCTGCCCTATCCTTGGCAGCTGCCAGCCTCCAAGAAGACAGCTTGCCCATGGGTCTGCTCCAGCTCCCGGGCTCTCACCTGCCCAGAGATCTGCTGCCTGCTCGGCCGGCTCACCCGCAGCTCGTCCATGCCCCCCGTAAATCTGCTCTTTCTAAAACAAGCCCCTCAAATAGTTGCTGTATAAATATTTAAATTTTTCCCTTTACAGGATGGGAACTCCTATAAATCTGCTTGTTTACCTCGCAGGCATTAGCATGTGCCCTACTTTATTGATCCAATAGGAAGATATAATTACTATATCTTAGAAGATTACCTCGTGAACTGTCTCTGGGTGTCACACCCTAGATAAGCTGGGAGGCAGGGCAGAGACTTTGCTGATTGCCTGGCTCATGCAAAAAGTGTTGTGAAAAATTTGGTAATGAGATCAGCAGCAGGGCGGAGCTCTCAGGAACCTCCAGTCCAAAAGACCCAGGTCCAAAAGACCCAGTCTTGACTCATTCTCTACACCCCATCCAGTCCAGCAGTTCAAGGAGTTTAACACTACTCTAGTTGTTTCTCTTGCTCTTCTTGTTTTGATGCTTTCCACCCATACTGCCTTGCACGTGGGAGCCCAGCTCTTCCTCTGCCTTCCCCTGCTCTTTCAGTCGTTTTAAAGGATGCCACAATTCACTGGCATTGTAGCATCTCCCAATTCACTGGCACTGTAACATCCCACATCGTCTTCTCACCGCTTCTTGCAAACCTTCTTTCTCTTTACACCCAAACGGCACAGACAATTATCACCTTATTACGGGATAACCGATGCCCAAAAGCTACCTAACCTGTCTAAGGACACTCTATACATAAGGGTGGATCTAAGACTTAGACACACCTAATTATTATTAGTCTTATTACTTAAAACCTGCCATTATAATTCCAATGTCGCACGCTAGCCAAATTATGATGGGGCTGCGGAGACCAAGGCACGGGACAGACACAGGAGAAGGGGCAGAGCGGATCCTGCATGGGATGCCCAGAAAAGGTGCTGGAACAGGGCTGTTTTTACTGTTTAAATCCCTTTTCAAGTTATCACGAGTTACCATGAGTGAGGTAGGAGTGCCCTGGTCTTTGTGGCAGCTTTCTGCTCAAGCTGAAGATTTTGCCTCGTTGACCTGAGTTGGAACAAGCAGTGCTGTACAGATAGTCACAGCAGAAGAGGGCCTGGCACCACAGTTCAGATGTTTCCTCTGGACAGCAGAACTCTGCTTTCTCTTTTCCTTTTTTTTCCTTCTCTGTCTCTAAGCTCACCTATAAATTCCTTTAACAGGGTTCTGTGCCACTTTTAGTCTAACAGCCTTGAAGGAACTGAAAGGCAGCTGCTGTTTTTTCTCGCTGAGATTAGCAGGCTTAATTAAGTAATGAGACAGAATGAAGATTTAATTAATAGCTTTAGAATTAATAGATTATTAAATGGGATATTAGCACCACACCTCTGTGAACCATGAGGCAATGACTCTGGCAGTATCAGCACATACTCTGAATGCTAACAAAGTCCTGAAAATTGATTATTTCCAAGGGTGGAACTTCCAAGACACTCCCCTCTAAATAACCCGAAGCTTGGACTTGTGAGCACCCACCATACTAAGGAACAGGCCTGTACACATCTCTGCCATACTTGTGTTTTAAGAAAGCCCAGCTAGCCCCACATCTTTCTCCCCCTTTGTCGTGGGACAAAGCGCTATTCCGGGCTGTCTTGGCCTGAATACACCATTGCCACTCCAGCAAGTGCACATCCCTGTGTCCTTCTCACCTCTACAAGCCTCTTGGTTCTTACTGAGGTCCTTCACCTCTTTGCAGCACCTCAGACACAGAGAAGAAGTTGTCTCCTCCTCCAAGCCTGGATCTGGTGGGGTGGAGTGAGGTGGGGCAGGACAGGGCTGGGCTGGGTTATGGAGCAACCCAGCAGCCTTATCAATGCTGCCACATCAGCTCTTCCCACACCCGGGGACTTCAGATGACCCAGTAGCCCTCGGAGTCCTACGGCCCTGTCGCTCGTCGAGCAAGGTGACTCCGACCGGGAAAACACGCTCGGGTGATGGGTACGGTGTGTGCATCGGCCAGCTTTGATACAAACCCAAATTATACACGGACACACAAGCTGTAGTTACAGCGTGGGCTGCAATTTCGCGTACCCTCAGCTCATGTTGAGGAGAGCAGCACTCCTGTATTAAAGGGCGTTAGTTCTGTTTTTAAGATGAAAGACGCCCAGTAAGATTGCAGTTATAAGTAATTTCTGAGCTCCGAGGAAATCTCATTTAGTGCTGGGGGAGAATTCTTCAGCTTCAGAATTATTTGTGTATGTAATTATTTAGCCGTGACCTTTTGTTGCACAGTAGCTAGAAAACGTAACCAATCCATAAGAGAGGAAATCCGTCTAACAAGAGAGCTGTGTTTTACCATTAAACACTTAAAGATGAGACCAGGTATTCAGGATGCAAATGGGAGAGACCTAGGTTGCTGACTGTAAACTCCCCCTGGGATCATGGTGAATTTTCCTGCAAGGGGATTAAGTGAGGAGTGCGGAAAAGGCAAAAAAAAAGAGAGTAAAGTCATCTTAGAGCCAACAGAAAGCAGAACATGCAGTGGTGGCTGAGTACAGCGTCTCCACACAGTCAGGGTTCTCAGCTTCCAGTGCCCTCAGAGGACAGCCGGGCCATACTCCAGAGAGATGGCAGAGCTGCCCAGTTGATGAAGTGCAAGCATTTACAGACAGATCTCCAGGCTCCACCAAATGCATCTGCTGACTGTCAGAGAAACTCAGACACGCATCTTCAGACACCCAGGTGTGGCTGTCTGAACCTGGAGCTGATTCTAACCGCTGAGTCCTCCTTTCTCCTGCGGCAACCGCATTGATACGGAACAGTTACACCACCAAGTCCCACTTTCAGGCACAATAACTTGTTTTGCTTGACTGGGTGACTGACAGGACAAGCAAGCAGGGGTTTTAGGTTCTAAGAAATGCTTGCTGGAGAAGATGGTTATAAATATAAGATAAAGCCTGAGAAATGGAAGGCAGATGTGGGTCTGATTTTAAGAAGAAATGAAGTTCCTTTGAGTTTGGGAACTGGTGGAAGCATCAAGTTTTCTGGAAAGCTACAAATGTTATCATCAAACTAAACTCTTTTTCTGTTTGTTTGGTTTTTGTTTTTTTTTTTTCTGTTGTCTTGTGCCCTGCTTGGCCCACAGTCACAAGGTTTCCAACATTTACGGCATAGCTCGAGTAAATGATCTCCAACACCTCCAAACACAGGGAGAGGAGCAGGCTGCTGACAAAAAAAATACCTTTTTTGATAGGAATGAACAAACCCTACAATCTGCGACAATAACATAGGCTATTTCCTTTTAGACAAGTCAGCTTTCAGACCAATTTAGAAAATTATAGCATGGCACAGGTGAGAGCAATAGCAATTAAACCAGCTTCCTCTTCAAGATTTAATCTCCGTATGCAAAGTAGCTGTGTAAGGTTCAGAGCACTGGGATTTCTGAAACCAGAAAATCAATAAAGCTGCCGACAACAACAACAACAACAACAATAATGAGAAGTTAGAAAAAACAAGATGAGGGATCTCTCAGATAACGCCTCAGAATTGCTTTATGTGAGGTGAGTTTAAATGTAAAGCCGTAAGTGCCGAGCCTGGGGTTCCTCAGCCAGGCCAGGCTGCTGGCTTATGTAAGTTTGTTGCTCTGTATACGAAGCAACAAATTCTTTAGAGGAAAATACACAATCTCTGATGTTTTTTCTTCATATTTTCAGAAGTACTTAGCTTTCACTTGGTGAGGGAGGATACCTGTTTCTCTGTCTTTAAAAGAACTCTTTGATGTAAGGCAGCTTTGATACCCAGGTGACGTGAAAAGGGATGGTGGGCTGTTGCGAATTAGAATTACTTTTTTTTTGCAGTTCGTATCTTATGTTTTTTAAGGGATATCTATAGAGTATAAGGGCTGACCACATTTTGATATGGAAAGACTCCATCTGCTCTTATGGCTTTCTACCATGTCAAACGTTCATTCCCCTTACTCAAAGCTTCCAGGGAAAAGCGTCGGTTACAGAAAGCAAGCGGTACGGATGGCCGAGCCGGTGGGATTTGCTGCAGGGCGTATTAAGAAGTTGTGTTTTGAACAAGGTTTCTGTACACTGGAAAACCCTCAAAACCAATGAGGTCTTTATTAACTTTTATAAAATATTTGATTTGGTAACTCCTTTAATTGCTTCAGCTATCAATCGCTGTAATTATTAGTTACTTCTCATTCCCACAAATTATGTGAGTCATATAATTCTGTGCAGCTTGCTGTCGTGTCTCTATTGGCTGCATACATTCCTCTGGTCATTATATTGATTTCAAGGTCATGAAACCTAAATAAAATAAGCTGTGTTTTTTAGCTTTAGTTTTAATAATTTGCCACAGGAACACAGCGAAGAGGGGTTTTTTTTAATGTAAATGTGACTACATAAATCACATAATCCTCTTCACTGTGAGGGCGGCGAGGCACTGGCACAGGTTGCCCAGAGAAGCTGTGGATGCCCCATCCCTGGTAGTGCCCAAAGCCAGGTTGGACAGGACTTTGAGCGACCTGGTCTGGCAGAAGGTGTCCCTGCCGAGGGCAGGGGGCTTGGAACAAGGTGATCTTTAAGGTTGCTTCCAACCTAAAACATGCTATGATTCTATGAATCACAATATTGGCATTTGTCAGGCCTTGTGATTTTATTCTAGCTGAGGTTATAGACCTCTACTTCAGGCAGTGTGTCCTCTGGATCCTCTAGTCCCACAGATAATGTATATTGTTCCTTATATTGGCCTCCAACAAGCATACGCAGAAAGGAAAATTTGATTTCTTAATAGTTATTAGTAATTTTTGATATTTATTCTGAAGGCACCTTGGAAGGGGATGATTCCTTGAGACGAGGAACAGATGATAAATTTTAAAAGGCCGGACAGGTGCCTCTCCTTAGCTGAATTTCTAATTGGATTATTGTGCCTGATCCTAGTGCTCACAGGAGAGTCCATGAATTGCTTTCGTATCTCTTACTTTCTGTTTACTTGGGACATGGTGTAGTCATGTATGTAGGGGAACATCTGCCCAAAGGACAGTCCCAAGCCATAAAATCCAGTCCCAAAGCCCCTGGAGTGAGTGCACAATGGCCATGGACACTAATGGTTATTTAATATCAAAAGATTTCCTACCTTTAAAGCAGAAAAATGCAGAAGGTCACTGGTTATTACCACCTGAGATGACAAATTATAAACTGGAATCCTATGCTTACTAGCAGCATGTGGTTTATCCATCTCTGAGCTACCTTCACACAAGTATTGGCAGGTATGTAAGAGAAAACCAACCTCAATTTATTGTGAGATTTTCAGCGAAAAGACAAGATGTGTGAAGCGCACGCACCACGCTGTGTGGGATGGGAAATTATCTAATAACCATAAGCTGTTATCAACACAGTTGCAACAAAGGCAGGCATCACCAGGGGAAAACATGCTGTTTCACAAGATGGAGAGAACGGTTGCGTAAAGGTATCTCCCAATTTCTATTCTCTATGACAGCATATAAAAGCGCTTGTAACTCAGGTCTCTGTAGCTGCTTCTGCTGACTTACTCTTCTTGGTGACCGGGTAAGTCTGATTTAACTGAATCAGTGCATAATTATAGATGTGGATTTATAGGTGTTGTTAATATGAGATTATCTATCCTACACTATTTTAGGGCAGGAGATTATCCTCTAAAAGCACTTTGCTTGGAAGCTCTAGCTTGCTAATGGAGTGGATACGGGCATTGCTACGTGTGGGGGGAAATAAATTAATGGGAGCTTCAGAAATGTGGGAGGTAGCAATTCCTAAGAATTGAGCATCTATCTAGGGAGACAGGACACTCCAAAAACCTTATTGGGGTAGGACTGAGTCCCTGACAAAAAGCACAGAAAAGGCAATGATATGAGAAAAGGACAGAGAGACATTCTTCCCAGAACTAATTTTGGGAGTAGGCTACGAGGTAATGGAGCAGTAGAGAGGAGGGGGTGTAGGCTTAGAAGCATCTACCCAGCAATTTATCTTGCTTGGCTGGTGAGATCTGTAAAGCACAAGTCTACCTTAGAGTAGAGCAGATTGTGCCTTAGAAATGGGGACTATTTTTTTTGTTATTTTATTGGTTTTAATCACTAACTCTTAAGTTTAGTGCAGATGACTCAGTCATATGTATCTGCATCTGTTCACATGAACACATCACCACAACCCACGTGACTTTAACATAGTTTGTTCTTTCACTCCTCTGGCTGTAACTTTACCAGGCTAGTGCACTCTCTGCCTTTCAGGTTGACTTCTCTTCTGGAAAGATGTCTTCCTACGGACAGATGCTTAGCTCCCGCTGTGGTGAGCCATGTGAACTGATGTGCCCGGAACCTTATGTCGGCGCTTATAATGAACTGTGTGTCAGGTCATGTGAAGATTCAGAAGCAATTGTGTACCCACCACCTGTTGTCGTGACTTTCCCAGGACCCATTTTCAGCTCGTGCCCTCAGGAAAGTTTTGTGGGAGCTGCCTTTCCTCAAAATGACGGCCATATGGGCTCCGGAGGTGGAGGAATGGGCTCCGGAGGCAGGGGAATGGGCTCCGGAGGCGGGGGAATGGGCTCCAGTGGTTCCCATGGTGGAGGCAGCTCCTATGGGATGGGCTCCCACAGTTCAGGTGGTTCTTATGGTGGCATGGGAGGGGGCTCATGCGGTGGTGGAATCTCCCGTTTGGGAAGCTTTTACCGAAACTCATTTTTTTCAGGATTTGGTAGAAATTATTTCCCCTTTTATTCCAGAGGGTACTATAGGTATCGCTTTGGAAACTATGGGCCATTTTAAGTCTTTAAGAACGAGTCACGACTGAAGGAACAAGAAGATACAAACTTGTAGTTGACACGTAGACCTGGAAATCAGACATTCCAAGCAGCCTCTGCTCCAGTCAATGTCAGCAGGAGCTGGAGTTGCTTGGGATCCCTTTGCGCTGTGTTTCGTCTAAGGCTTACGATCCCAATGTTGCCTCACTTTGTCATTTGCTCGTGCTATGTTTTGTTCTTGCCAAACCTGAAGAAAGTAAAACAAGTAATGGGACCTGACTGTGAAAGCATCCAGCTGAAAGAAGAAGCCCTGTGCTCCTCTGAATTGATTGTAGTCCTTGTTGCAATGGAAATTACATTCTTTGTCTCTGCACTGCCTCATTCTGCAAGAATGTATTCCACTTCTTGTTTGTATTAAAGCCCTGTCGCAGCATAGCACCATCTTCTGGTTTTCATTTTGCTGCAGTTTCCTAGGTTCAAGCCAGTTTGAAAGACATTAACTTCACAGATCAATTCTTCTGCATTAATCAAGGGCTATCATCAGAGAAGAATTAATTCTTCTGTAGGGCCAATATAACTTTTCAGACATTAGAGTATTTTTTTCTCTTTCTGCTATATACTGTGGTATACGTACTAATTAGAACAGAATCAGAGTAATGAAGGTTGGAATGATGGAGATGGTGTGGTACAGCTCCCACTCTAAACCAGGGCAGCTTTGAAGCTAGGTCAGTTGCTCAAGGTTGTTACCAGTCATTCCTTGAATATCCCCGAGGAAATTGTTTTAGCCATCAGTGGAAGTTAAAATGATTGCACGTGTCCTGACTCAGCCTGAAGGCAAACTTGAGCTCCGATTTATCTAGTGTTGGTGGTAAAATAGTTTATCTGACTACAGACAGCAAAGGGAAATGGGTTAGCCTGGGTCTGAGTATTGTAGGCAGGCAGGGCTAGAAGAAATGGGAAGAAGTTATCTGCTTGCAATTGAGAATCAGACCACAAGGCTGTGACATGCCTTGAAGTGAGCTGAGGAATTCACCCTGGCATACGGATCAGTGTTTTTCTTTAGGAGCCATTTCAATTGTGCTGCTGTTCAGGACAAGAGAGGGCTCTTGCGTAGGCTCAGCGAGCGCTGCTGTGCCAAGCATAACATTAATTTCCTCCCTCCGATTGTCTTAATCCTTGTGGTTTGTTAATTTAATTGAAGCATTTATGCAGTAAATGATCTGTTAAGCATCACTACGGGATCCCTCAGGCAACAGCTACACGGATGCCCTTGTGCTCTCTCAGAATTAAGGATCACAAAGCACCTCATGCACAATTGTTGCCAGAACTGCCTGAGAAACAGATTCTTCCACCACAACTTTGCATCCAGTTTTAATTTTTTTTTTCATTGATATCTTTTAGACAGATCTCTAACGCATCTGCAAGCCTTCTGATGAAACAGGAATTTCAATCAGAAAAATCTTAGGAGAAATACTCAAATATCTCTAGTCATATTGTGGACTTAAGCATGCAACGTGCTGTACCATAACGTTAACAGGATATTGCTTCAATTACACAGCCCAGCAGTAATGGCTTTACTTTATGAGAAGCCTACCAAGCAAGGTAGTGATGGTCTGCTAGGTGGATCATCATCCACAGACTTAAGTAATATTATATATTCTGGGTATATTTTAGGTATAATTGGCTTTTATTTGGGTATAAATCCTTTCTCCTAGTGCAGAATGAGTATTCTCAGCTGCTTGAAGACACATGCAGAGATGAGTGTGGACACTCTGGGCTCCCAAAGGAGTTACTTCACTGCTGTGACTCCAGTTCTAGTCTCACCTCAGAAAGGTCTGACTCTGCTCTAGTGCGCTGCAGGTAAGATTGTGGCAGCAATGCCCCAGCAATTTTCACTCTCATTACCCAACATTTCATTCCTCAGCTTATTGAGTAAGAGCTGTGTGGGGGTGTAACTCTCCTCTGTAAATTGTGAGGCATTACCTTCACTGAAGTCACATGTATGGTGGTTTATAGACATTCCTGGCTCAGCCTCAAAATCACTTACTCGGATCCTCTTAGTACTCTGCAAGTGTGACCGCATAACACTGAATGTAGGCACAATTACCACTCATCCTCTGCAAACCACGTTATCCAAAATGTTCTCAAATTGAAATGAGGACTCAGGAATGAGACTCCTTCCAGGCTCAGCCACTAAAATGTGTAGAAATATTTCCCTATACAGAAAGAACAGTGAGATTGGTGCTTTTCTGCAGCCGCTCATCATACATGGAGCTCTGCCTCCTGTTTTGACTCCCACTGCGCTCAATGTCACTAGAACTAGTTTATAAAGCTGAATGGAAGAGGCAAACCAGAACGCTAGTAATACAATTAAACTTTTAATATGACGTGAACTAAGTGCTACAGAACAGAACGGTGCAGTTCACTAGTGGTCTGTTCCACAGTCCAAAGGCAGCCAGACCATCCATGTTGATGATAAGATGTACTGCACATTACAAGGTAAAGCTGAAATCTTTGCAGCAAAGTCCCACTTGCAAATTCTGAAGCATTTCCACTCCACCAGAAAGGATACGGTACAAGACTAATAAGAATTTCAGGAGAGAGGCCATCATATGAAACTGCTATTGATAGAGGATAAGGCATAACATGGAAAAAAGACATGTGGGCCCAATTTCCAGAGATACTGAGCAAGGGTGGCTGCCTTTGATGGAACAGGCTTTCACCATCTCTGAAAAACCGGTCCCAGTTGTGGATCTGGATCTCGTGTTTTCATCTCAAGTGGTTGCGCAGGTATTCGAGCTGCCTTAGAATGAGCCACAGTTTCCAAGGCGGGAGGCACGGCTGCTGCTGTAGAACCTCCTGCTGTAACCAACCCCCATCCTTGAGGAGTCTCCGTACCCAAAAGAAGCCGCAGATCCAAAGGGACCCCTCATCCCCCACATGCCTCCATACCCAAATGCACCCCCAGATCCAAAGGAGCTCCCCATTCCTGATATGCCTTCAGAACAAAAGGATCCTCCAGATCCAAAGGAACCCCCTGTCCCTGACATGTGCCCAGAACTAAAGGAGCCCCCCATCCCATAGGACTCATCAGAGCTGGATGAGGTCAAAGCACCATAGAGCTGGGGAAATGATGTTCCCACAATGCTCTCCTGAGAGCAGCTGCTGAGATTCGGGCCCGGAAAGGTGAGGACGACTGGCGGGGCATAGACCACAGCTCTCGAGTCCCCACACGATGTAACACAGGGCTCAAGGCTTCTGCTGTAGGCACATGGCTGTGTGCACATCAGCTCACAGGCAGGCAAGCACTCAGAGCTAATGTTGGTCATCATTCTTGGGGAGTGGAGGTGAAGCTGGGAAAGACAACATGCAGTCAGGAAACCATCACAGTCAGGTGCCAACAGATTCCCAGTATAAGCCTCATCCTTCTCCTCAGCTGCTCATCAACCAGTTCAACCCTCCTGCAGTCTCCTTTCCCCCGCTGTTTCCTTCCTAACTGACCCCTTTTTAAGGCTTCTTAATTCTTCTTCTTCCTTTGTATACCATCCACATCTCATTCTTCTGAATCTCTCAAACATTGCTTTTTATCTAGGATTAAATTACCTGATTCTTATGCAATCACTTGTTCAGAAATATCTCATTCATTCTCTTTTCAAATTAGACCTACAAGAAGATTTGCCTGTAACTGCAGAGAGTCTCCAGAGGAAAGTAACAATTTTCCTTGCTCTGCTCTTCCTTTTCCCCCAGCGTTTCAAGAGTTCTTGTTAAATCTACTCTTCTCTTCATCTCAGCTTTTCTAAAATTGCTAGCATTTTGCAAGGTAAAAAAAGAAGTTCAGTGTCCTATAGCTACAAAGAAGTGCAGTGAAGTTAGGCTTACCCTATTCTCTTGGAGGAATAAGTCAGCAGAGCTGGAAGAATAGAAGATTTCTTAGTTCTCTGCCCTTTTATACACTTTTTAGACAATAGGAAGGATATGAGCTCATTCACCATTCATTAAATTTTGTCACTTACCAAGAAAAAGATTCTCTTCTAAGCCTTCTAATTGTATCATTTCAATTCATAATTAGTGATCTGTTTACACTCCTACTTTGAGTGACATGCATCCAACACCCAGCAGTTTCCTTTTGTCTCAGACTTAAAGGAAAAAAATCCTTCTGGCATCATTCTGGTTCCAGCTGAAACAGGAACTGATCTCTGTTTACTTCTCTTGAATGGCTTTAAGGTGGCTTACTGATGTCTCCATCCCACAATTTATTTGTAAGCCTTAGATGTAGGTATAATCCCTCCCAAGTGGAATCGTCCAACCCCACCTTGGATGGGGGATCAGCATTCTTTGCAACCCCGCCTCTATCTATTGACCGAATGGGTGATACAGCACCATGACAAAATCAGGCCTCTCAAATTATTCTTCAGCACTGTCCGGGACAAGGCCCTGAAAAATCTCTTTCAAAACCCAGATAAATGAGATCGAAGTGACACATGACATGTTCTTTAAGATCTGAGCTCTCTGAGTAATTCTACCCAAGCATGTACAAAAATTTACTCTGGGATGTTGCTCTTTGAGCCTTGTGATGAGGATGCGGGTGGGGCACTTCAAGGGCATACCCAAAGATCCAGGTCTCTTTGCTCCAAGGTGAACCTCAAACTTAGAAGTGAGGGTGAACTTCAGAATTATCTCCTGCTGCTCAGCACTGGGGGCAGGCCATTCTTGAAAGCAGACTTACAGGGTTGATCTTCCTGGGGGGCCTTTCTCAGTAAATCGTTAGCAAAAAATAGTAAGCAGGGATCAATCAGTTCTCATTGTAAATCCAGTGCAGTCAGCAGAATGATATGGCACAGGAATTTCGTTGTGTGACTTCAACAGAACAGAAAGCCCAAATTTATTATATGACAGTCATATTGCGTAGGTCTGTGGGTGATTTACTAACTAGAAACTATGAAAATAATTACAGGTATTAAAGGAGTTACTCAGATAAGAAAACCAATTGTTTGGTAAGTGCTAGAGATTCTACAAGATCCTTCACATCCCTACAATTACCTGCAAAAAGGTGTAAAAGCAAGAACATCTCAGGAATCTCCTAAAAGCTTCTCCTGACTTACTTGCTTTGATGCTCTGGGTAACTTTAAATTAATAATTTTCTATCTGTCGTGTCTCTGCAGCGATAGTTTAAAATGAAGGCTCTTTCCTATGTCTATATTTTGTGATTTTAGCAGTGAGATAAGATGTCACAGTTGACTCTTACTTTTCATAGGAGACTCACTGCAGTCACTTGTAGATAATAGCAGGAATCAATTTTACATTTAAACATTTTAAAGGTGGCTCCCACCTTGGAAACTGTTGCTCATTTTAAGGCAGTGTTGTGGTTTAGCCCCGCTCAGCAGCTAAAATACCACATAGTCACTTACTCACTGCCCCCCTCCCAATGGGATGAGGAGGAGAATCAGGAAAGGAAAGAAGGCAAAACTGATGGGTTGATAATAAAACTGTTTAAGAGAACAACAGAGGAAAAGAAAACGGAGATGATGTCATGGTTTAGCTACAGTCAGCAACCGAGTGCCACACAGCTGCTCAATCGCTGCCCCCTCCCCAGCAGATGGGGGAGATGATTGGGAAGAAAACTCGTGGGTTGAGATAAAAATAATTTACTAGGATAGCAAAAGAAAAGGTAGTAAAATATATGTACATAAAGTAGTGATAATAATACTAGTAAAAAAGGAAGAAGAATTTCAAAAAACAAACCAAGCAAACAGAACCAACAAATGATGCAACCATCTCACCGCTTGAAAACTCGATGACCGATACAGCCTGTCCCCAGCAGCGATTACGGAACAAAAAACCCCAATCACTTGTAAACGATCCCAGAAATTCCAAACAGAGGGAGAGAAAAAAGGAGGCAGCTCACCCCCCCCCCCCCTTAAGTTCTGAGTGTGACGTTTACGGCATGGAATACTCTCTTTGGCCAGTTTGGGTCAATTGTTCTGGCTGTATCCCTCCTAGCTCCCTGGACCCGCACGTCAGCAAAACCTGGGAAGCTAGACAGAGACCTTGGCCTCTTTAGCAACAATTAACAACATCAGTGTGTTTATTAACATTCTTCAGATACCAACTCCAAAACACATCAGCTACTGAGAGGAAAATTAACTCCCTCACTGCCGAAACCAGGACAGATGGAAAAGAAAAAAAAAAAAATAGCAAAAATATTTAAGCACAGAATTTACTGTACAATACCTCACAGCAGATCCTGATGCTCAGCTCCCTCCCAAGCAGCAAAAAGCTGCCCCCCAGCACCATCCCCGCTTTATACACTGAGCACGATGTCACATGGGATGGAACGGCCCTTGGGCTAATTTGGGTAAACTACCCCAGCTGTGTCCCCCCCAGCTCCAGCTCCTCTCCCAGCTCAGGTGAAAATTAACTCCATCCTAGCCAGAACCAGGGCAGGCAGCCTGAATAACTGCGGACCACGCGACAGCTTAGGAGATGAAACCTCAAGATCCAGATTTGCAGCTGGGGCTGGCTTTCGGAGATGGTGAAAGCCCATTGCATCACCGGGAGCCACCCTTGCTCAGTGCCTCCGAAAACCAGGCCCACACCTTTCTTGCGTTTTTCACTTTGTCTACTATTAATGATAGCCTTTGTTAATCATCTCAGAATGCTAGATCCCTCTTTTCATGGTACCAACCGAAAGACCTGACATGGAGATTATCAATAAAACCGTGACAAGGGAAGAACAAGCAGTGGAAAATTGAGTCTTTGTAGGCAGTGAATGCTTTGCCCTTCCCTGGAACTGAAGAATTGCCTGCTTTAAACTGTGTGCCGTCTCATTCTGCAGTGTATCCCATTTCCCATTTCTATTAAAATCCTCCTGCATCATCAAATTTTGTTCAACTTTTCTTTCTCTGCAAGACTGTTTTGGTCCCATCCTTCCCACTAGCTCATTACGCTTCCTCGAGCTGGTTACACAGCCCGTGAGCAACGATTCCATGGTTCTGTGGTAATATGAGAGCAATTGCTGTGAAGAGGGTGGTTGAATGAAGCATTCAAAATTTAAGTGCACCAAACAGTCCAGCACTGCTTCTATGTAGGGCACAGGGGTTTCTGAAGCTGATAACTCAGTACTTTGTGCCGGTATATGAACAGGAATCACTTGCTGCAGACAACTCTGAGCTAAATCATTTTTCATCAGCGCAGCTGCTTCATGTCAAATGAGGGATGGGATTTAAAATGCCACATGTTCCAGACCTTTTCAGAAGAGGTCAAGCTGCTTAATATCTCTCCCTGGCTGATGGGGAAAAGTGCAGGGAAAAATGAAGTGTAAGGGATGAGACATGGTCAGCTAAAGACTGTAAATTCATAAGGTTTTTATTTTGCACTCTGGTAGAGCCCAGCTCTTCTCTTCTGAAGGAGTCTGTTCATTCTGTCACCATATTTAGTTTAGAATCCGTTTGTAGGAATTATCGTGGGTCCCTGGAGATGTCTGAGGTTTAGGCAACTTAAATACATTATCAAGAGTGCCTGAAGAATACAAATCACTATAAAAATACATTTCTCTGAGGACTGTGAATGGTAACCAAAGAAAACCAACCATGTAAACTTTATTTGATTTCTGAGATTTGTCACCTTGGACTTGCTGTGTTAAATACTTGGAGACATTTAGGAATTGTTTTGACTGCGGCCCCATCAAAGGGCTGCATTTATGTGACAGCATAATGTGCTTTCCTATTATGACGGTGTGCAAGAGAGAATTTCATAAGCGATGAGAAACACGAGACCAGAAATAACGCCTTGTGTTGTTTTCCGTAGCTATTGCTGGGAGTAGGAACACGAAGAGACCGATGGGTGAGTCTCCAAGGGAAGCCTATTGAATGCTAGAGATGTGTTAAAACCTGGCTCTACTCCATTTGATGTTACTTGGAAAACACATGAGGGAGATCAGGAACCTAAGAAAGATTATTTTAATTTTTTTTTTTGTACTTCATGCTGAACTACAGAATTGCTCATGTTCGGAAAGTCAAGAAGGATGAACTGGAATATAGGCACCATTAGTAGAGCCAGAACATAGAATGTCCCTGTCATAGATTCCTGGTCCCACTTTGAAAATCTAACTTTTATCTCTTTGGCAAAACTAAGGTGAAAATGGCAATAACAAAAATTTTTATTCACAGCTTTTCCGGAGATAGGAAAAAAAAAGAATTTAGAGGATACTCACACTATGAAGCTATTGCTTAAGTTTCCTGTATTTAAAGAAGTTAAGTAATTTTAATCTGTAATTTATTTAATGATCGCAGACAAGAAACTCATCAGCTCCAAGCAAAATGCTAATATGAGTGAAGAAATAGGCTCCACTTGAAAACAATTAGATAATTTTATTGCAATCGTTACGTAGCTGCACAGCTGGGAGGTAAGATAATCACACATCACCAGGAAGCAGAGTTCCAGCTCAGCGGCGCGAATCCCGGCATGTGTCACATGGTGCAACGTTTTCCACTGCTCCAGATTCCTGCTGTCAGCTAAGGGGGCCCGACAATCTCTTAAAAACTTAGGGCATAATATTTTCAGCTGTCAGCTGGCTTCATGGCAATGTGTTTGATAATCGAAGTGGTTTGTAGGTGAAAAGGTGAAAAAGAAAACATCAGGGAAACAAAATGATGCAGCATAGCTTTAATGACAGGAAGCACAGGATACATTGGTACAGACAGCCGTGCAGAGCACAAAGGACGTTTCCCGGGGCTTCAGGAAGCGAGGTAGCTCCACGCGTGCCAGCAAAGTCGGTCGCTTGGACATCACCGGGTTGCAGCTTCCCCTGCCAGGTTAGCGCAGCCCAGGGCTGCTGGAGCGCGAGACCATGTCCCTTCAGAAATAACCGGAGCCACAGCTTCCGCCACCAAACCTCCTGTAACCACCGCTGCTCCCACCAAAGGATCGGCCTCCTCCAAAGGAGCCCCCGCCATACGAGCTGCCTCCTCCGCAGGAGCCCCCAAAGCCCCCACCAAAGGAGCTGGACCCAAAGGATCTTCTGCCGCCGTATGAGCTCCCAAATGACCTGCTTCCTCTGTAGGAGCCCCCAGAGCCAAAGGAACTGCCCCCTCCGTAGGAGCCGCCCATTCCTAGGGAACTGCCCCCACCATAGGAGCCACCCATCCCCAGGGAACTGCCCCCACCGTAGGAGCCACCCATCCCCAGGGAACTGCTGCCTCCGTACGAACCCCCAGCACCAAATGAGCCCCCTGACTCAAGAGAGCCTGCTGGCCCTGAAAATCCCCCAATGGATGATGGGAGTGAGGTGCCCACTATGCTCTCCTGAGGGCAGGAGCTGAGGATGGGGCCTGGGAAGGTGATGACCACGGGCGGTGGGTAGACCACGGCACGGGAGTCCCCACAGGAGGTGACGCAGGGCTGGTTCCAGGCGTCTGCGTACGGCTCTGGGCAGGTCACCTCGCAGGGTGAGGAGCATCTGCTGCTCAACAGCTGTCCTCCTGAAGACATCTTTTGTGATCTAGATAAACCTGCAGCACAGGTCAAGGAGTAAAAATAAAATGTATAAGCAGCTCTGTGCCTTTACACAATTATCATGATGATACAAGCTGCAGGTTTCTTGATAGAAGGAATTATTTTCTTATAAATATGAGAACGACTCTTGTGGAGATATCTGACTCCAGTTCTTTAGCATAGTTAAAGGTAAATAACATCGACACAACTGCAACTTCTCTTGCAGACCGTTGTGGCTGCCAGTAAGGAATATACCTTTCTAAATCCTGTCTTCGTTCTGAGAGCGTACCTTACTCTCTTCCACCATTAATAAACGCCAAGCTGTAAGTGGTTAAGTTGTAGCCGCCTTATTGAATTAATGGGATTTAATGGACACTTTCCCTTTGTGGTTTGGAAGAACGTAGCTGCACATTTTAAGATCTGTATCTGCAAATGGTTACTGCTCTACGGCTACAAAAACCCTATCTTCTTAACAAATAAAACAAAACTGATCTCGCTGATCATTGCAGAGTACTGACACAGAATTCACCCCCAAGTTAAACACTGATAGCGACATCCCAGGTAGTACAAAGAAACTTAAAAAAAGAGGACTTACCAGGCTCAGAGAGAGACCAGACTGAAGAGGAGTTGCTGGTGAACCTGGAGGAAAAGCGATGCTTTTATACACCCCTTCAGACTGCTGCCAGGATGCGCAACACGCGTTCGTACATGGGCCATAATAGCCAGCAAAACATTTTGCTGTATAAGCTCCTTCTAATTGTAATAATTGTTTTGATAACTGATAATGATTAGTAAATCAGCTCCATACCATACAATATGCGCAACACGCCCTTTGTCTTACTTTAATCCTCAAGTAGTTTTTATATCCATTTTATGACTGGTGCCATCTCCTGACCTCATTTGAATTGCAATATTAGTGAATTGAGCTCCGTTTGCTCAGCAAGGTAGAGGCATCAGTCTTTTCCTTAAGCAAGACCAAAACATCAGTTTGGCTTCATCAGAAGAAATATTTTCTCTTCTGCAGAATATTGCGTTTAAATTTAGAATTGCACAAGATTGGGAAAACTGCAAATTTAATCTTTATAGCTCCTCAGATGGGAGGGGTAATTTTTTCCACCGAACATCCACCCAAGCTTAGAGACGTGTTTAATGAAATGTCCGCTGTCATCCACGTAAGGACCAGGAGGCACCGTGTGAGAACACAGAGTAATTTTACTGTCATCCTTCTCCTTCTGTCACCTTTCAGGAGGGCGGCAGTATTCCAGCAAGACATACTGCTGTTGTCCAGGAGGCATCGGTTGAGAAAAAATGAAGTCTTTTTGGGCATGGAAGGGATGCGTGTAGACAGTATAAAGACGATTCACTCTACAGCAAAATAAAAGCATCTTAAGAATGGCAAGGATTATTTTTTTCAAGAAAGCCATAGAAGTACTTCTAGACTAATACTCAAAAGCCTCATATATAAGGAGACAACAATACAAGTACATAAATAGGAAGAGATATCTCTAAGCAAAATTCCTTTATCAATAACGGGAAACATAGTGAGAACATTAGATGTGATCAATATTTTTGTGTGGTTGTAACGGGCAAACATCACATGGATTAGTGCTGGTGATATCAAACTCCCAACTTAAATGTTTTGTTTCTAAATCAAATGAACCAAAGTAATTCTAAATTTTGACTCGCAGCCGTTGTGTGAGGAAAGCGACTGCAGCTTATCTGAATCCAAAGGGTTGTTTTCAGCCTGTTGCACTCATCATTCTATTATTAATGTTTATATCATGATAATGTTTATGTTTAATGTTGATATCATTTACAGGACCAAATTTCTGGTATTTTCAAGAGCAATTAGAAAATAGAGCACAGGGAGCTTGCACGGTTAAGATCTCGCAACAGGACGCGAACGAGTTCTGTCAGGCATCAGTGGGCAGCCCTTGATTTGTCAGTTTTGCTAGTCAGCAATTCTTTGTTAACTTCTCAGTTAAAGTAGATCTTCCTGGTTTCCTACAGCTGGGTTGAGAAATATCAATCTACATGAAGAACCTTGGGCACTGCTGCTGGTTCTCACGTTTCAGCACCACTGGCAAGCGGTAGAACTTCTATTCGACACCCAACTGTTTCCAACCCCGATTTTGAAGACGAAAAATGGAATATTGTGTACGAAACCTGTTTATCAGCTCGCTATAACCCTCACGTCCATCTATGCTCATTCCAGTTTCAGTGCCAGTGAGGGCCAGGGACAATATCAGCTGCTAGGTGACCTTGTCTGGGTCAGAGCATGAAATAAAACATGAGGTGTGTGATGCTTGTGACATGACTTCAAATTAAGAATAAAGTTGTGATCGCATCATCTAAGAGAACAATTAGAACAATTAAAGAAATAATCCATACAGCAAAACTCAGTTCGGCGAGCGTAGGAAGTTCTTGCACAAAGCATGGCTCACTTCCCACTGGTGGTCTGAAGAGGTATATAAGAGCGGTCTGAACACTTCAGTTCCATCAACGGTAGCTCTTCTTCTCCTCTTCTCCAGACCTGGTGAGTTGGATCTCCTTCATTCTCTATATGAACCATCAGGAAAATATTTTCAGTATTTAACTGAGGACTTAGTCTTCTGTAGAAAGCATGATGTTAAGCAATGCCATTTGCCTTCTCATGCATTAATTTTATAGTCATTTAAATGTAGACACATTATAGACACAGTTGATGAATTATGACTCTCTTTTCACAGGCACTTTGGTCAATATTGTCAGTTAGCTTCAGTGTATTGTAACCAAACAAAATCTTGAAGATGAGCTACTTCCAAAGGCACATGAGTTTGGCTTTGCTCCCCATGATTACCAGTATTTCTCGAGCAGCAGAAAGTACTTTGGGAAGTACCAGGTGTATGTGTGTTCAGAAAAAGTGCATGAGAGAGATAAATCTGAATCTTTCTAAACATTCTTCTTCCACCCTTTTCTCATGCTCGTGAAAGACATCAGAGAAGATTTTTTTCTCTCTGGCGTTTGGGCATTGTACTTATGCTTTGTATCCTGCTGCAGGTTTATCTAGATCACAAAAGATGTCTTCAGGAGGACAGCTGTTGAGCAGCAGATGCTCCTCACCCTGCGAGGTGACCTGCCCAGAGCCGTACGCAGACGCCTGGAACCAGCCCTGCGTCACCTCCTGTGGGGACTCCCGTGCCGTGGTCTACCCACCGCCCGTGGTCATCACCTTCCCAGGCCCCATCCTCAGCTCCTGCCCTCAGGAGAGCATAGTGGGCACCTCAC
>JAAGAY010132125.1:0-43330 GCA_011801015.1 Ardeotis arabs | reverse complement strand
TGTTTTATTTAAAAAAAAAAAAAAAAAAAAAAAAGAAACATAGAAAAATATGGCTAGAAGGGACCTCAAAACCCACACTGCTGTAGGATGAGATCAGTTATACTTTCTAATTATACTCTAACTACACCTTCTAATTATAGATATATAGTATACCTTTACCTCCTAACCCCCAAGCAACCTCTTACTAACTTTATTTTAGTAAGCTGTCCTAGTGTTTGACATGGATGTCCCCCATTTTAATTCAGTTCCATTGTTTTTCAGTTTACCCCTACCGGATGTGAAAAACAGACTATCCCTTTCCTCTCAGCACCAGCTCTCTACATACTTGAAGCCTGTTATTTTGTATTCCTTCAGGTTTCTCTTCTTTAGGTTGCCCTCCCCTTTCACTATTTATGTCAATATTTCCTCATGCCTCATTCTTTTTAAACTTCTCATTCAGCTTGCAGACTCTCCACCTGGTCCACACATTTTTTGTAGTATGGTACTCAGAAGTATGGTATTCAAAACTAGCTGTAGTGGTCCAGCCGAGCCCTTACCAGCAAAACAGAAAACTTTTGTTAGCGATTCTTCTGCCTTGCCCTTTTTTTTTTTTTTCAAATATGTAGATGTCTGCTTCCTTATATGCTCTTCTGGTGACCCATCATCAAATACACAATATATTTTATTATAATTATTATTCAAGATTCCAAAATTAATAAAAGCATACCCACCAGCATGAAATTCACAGTCTTCAGTTCTGCATGTGAGCTCTTCAAAAGCAAAGCAATTTTGTCCTTGAAACAGAGCCTTGGTGCATGTCAAATATATTAAAGATTGACTTTGTGATGAATATTACAGTCTAACAAGAAGTTAGAAACCAAATGGGCTAAGAATTTGGTTCCATTTAGAATAATGGCAAAATGCAGTTGGCCTGGTTTTCTATCCATCATACCTGGCTCAAAGGATTTCTAAGCAAAAGAGTCATGCCGGCATCAGCTGTAGATTACATATTTTTATTATTTTTGTGAAATTCCAGAAGAGAGAATGTTGAAACACTGCACATTTTACATATCAAAACCACCTGGACAGATATTGCTCCAACTATTGACATTACATCATGACAACTGAAATAGCATTGCATAAATCTCTCTAATGCCCTTCATGAAAGTCATCAATCATTTTTAAATGTGCATAACACTGAAGCGTAAGATAGAGAAGGTAGTATTGCTCCTTCAGATGTAGAGATACATGGCACTTAGCCACAGCATTTTTAATAAACTCTCAATAATGATAAAGAACATAGTGGTATGATGATGATGGCCTTGATTTATAATTCAGTTATGTGTGACAATTTGAATATTTTCTTTTTAAGCAAATTTACTTGCAGTGTTTCTCATTCTCTACTTTCTGACAATTGTAAAATGAACTTACTTTAAGATGCAGTTTGGAATCAGTTCCTGATCAGAAACATATAAACGACCTGGAAACACGTAGCTGTTATTTTCATGCCTAGACAAGGAGGATAGAGCTAGGTAAAAATCAAAGACTTTCCCTAAAGTCTTATATTCCTTACAGCCCACTATTTGCCTGGTTTAGGAACAGCAGAGATATTGTGTATTGTGCTGTAAGGATCTTGCAATCTAAAACAGACTGGTAAAGAGCAAGGCTTTGGGCTATCTAACAAAAGGTACTGGGAAGAAGATCAGTTAGACATATAGTGAGGAACAATATTAAAATGAAAATGGCATGTCATTAGGTGTGGAACTTATTTTCCCTTTCCTCTTTGCCTTGAAATTATTAGTTGATTATTAGTCCGCAGAGGCAGGGAACTCCACAGACACTGCTCCTCTCACACCAGAAAGCCTTGTAGACCATGGACAGACCCGGTGGTCCTGGCAAGCCCAAAACCCCAGGTGCCACATGCAGACCACCCCTACACCATCTGAGTAGCATGGGGAGAGGTTGGACCTGGTTTACTTCTGTGTGCAGAGGTGATGGTGCAGACCACTGTGCCAAGCAGCAGGGACAGGTATTCCTCCTCAACAGGGTAGTCTGTCTTAAGGGATCTGGAGATGGGAGGAAAGGAAAAAGGATGCTGAGAAAAGGACACTGCAGCTAATGAAAGGAAAGGTAATGAAAATTGTTGGTGTGAGCACTGAAAAGAGTAGTTACACAGGATGAAGTGCTGGAGTTTGGAAATATCCTAAGTATCTCACCCTCACCAGATCCCAAAGGGAGCAGAGACACTGGGAAGCCCTGCAAAACACACTCTCCTGGAGCAGGTGCCCCAAGCTGGCTCATCCCTCCTTGCTCCCCTCCTGGCCAGGTAACCCACACCTCCACAACTCTCTATGACTGGGAAGTGTATTAGAGGTGCCCCCAGAGAAATGAAGCAGCAGTTTGATTGAGGAGGAGGACAAAGAGCCTTTTACTGCCCCTGTGCTGAAGACAAGGAAGAAGAAGTTCCATTTATATAAGCACTAAATCCAGGCTGAATGAGCGGGAAGTCAGTTTTGAGTCATTGGCCCTGGAAATGTGGGGAAACAGACTTGACCCTTAAGGACAGAAAGTAAAACAAGGAAAGGTGGAGGTGAAAACTGTATATAACCAGATGACAGGAAAAGTGGGGGAACAAAGGACTTGCTAAAGGAAATTACAAATTAAGGGTCAAAGTGACTGAAGGGAAACCAAGAGAGGACAAAATTGTGAATTTCCAAAAAAGGACAGTACATCCGTACCAAAACCAGCACTTTGTTAGGACTGGTGAGAGTTTCAGAGAACCTGAAGAGTGTCAATGATACAAAGGGGATAGATTATATTAAATTAAAGACATATTAAAGATTCGGGATGTGCTTATTAGAAAAGCAGCAATTTGAAAAAAAAAAAAAAAGTCACTGAAGACTGCAAGACAGACAGCAGGTACAAGAGTAATTGCTTTTAAAACCTGAAATAATGCTGCAGTTTTACCAGATTTGAGGAAATCAGGGAAAACTCCTGTTCTTTTTCTTGTCCTGATTGGAAAACCAGGTATCTGACAGGACAGGCACAAGAAAAGTAAGATTGTATCAGAAATTGTATTTAGAGTACAAACATACAAGATAGGAGGAGGAATGAGAGGAATTAGATTGAGGATGTGGCAACACTGTAATGTTAAAAATAAAACAAAACAAAACAGTAACTATTTCTCTGGAATTAAAATAGTATATTGGTTTTTTCTCTCTGCCTGCTGCCTATGAATAACATTTAGCAACAGCTATTCTGGTCCTTTGCCCAAATGTATACTGAGACTACTCATGGCTCTGTGGTAAAGAAAGCATTTAAAAACCCCTGTCAGACTTAAGCAGATGAAAATACACTAATGCTCATCAAGAAGAAAAATATGACAGCAGGAAAAAAACAGAAGAGTGTGTACTGCATCTTGTTCTGGAAAATCTGTCATACCATAGACATAACTCTGATTTGATGTAGAAAAATAACTACACAGCAAGCTGGAAAAATAAGCTTTGCCACTTTTCTACGTTTTCTTGCAATTTGTCCACATCTTCCTCTGTCATCACATCTCCAGCATTTAGATGATGGATGAAAGGCCTGGGTGGATTTTTCAGAATTTGAGATTTTAGGGACCTCTCAAATATTTTGCTGAGGTTTCTGACTGAAATAATAATAGTCCTAGTCTTATGCCGTGATGTTTAGCAATAACTCCCAGAAAATTTTCTAGAACAGGTCTGCTTAATATTTTTTTTTCTATCAACACATAAGTAACACCTGGCTCACAGGTGGCTCTTCTTTGAAAGGATTTTTCTTTTAAAATATGATGGTAAAGGCTGTTGACTAACAATCAGCCTGCTCTGAAGACTACCAAAATCAGCCCCCAATGGCTTAAGTCAGACTCAACTGTAGTTTTCCTTTAGATTCCTCTACATGCCTGCCAAAAACAATTGACCTTGTTTTTCTTCATTTGCCTTATAAAAGGTGCCAACCTAAGAGCTGCCAAAGAACAGGTAGAGAATAGAGGTGCAGGCCTGGAGATACGCAAAGGGGCTGCTGCTGAGCTCAATGAGTGGGACCCTAGACAACGTGTGGTGCTTAAGCACAGAGGTTTAGTCCAGACTGTTTACCTGATCTTAACTGTGGTGGCTCAAAGGCAGCCGTTGTGAGGATTAGCTACCACTTGAGAAATGCTGATTAGTAAAATGCGAATAAAAAACTTTTCAGGTCATCAGCTGACAGGGTATCATATTTTGATTTAAAATTCAGTTTCAGCTTTGAAGTATAACATCAAGGACTAAGTTAGAAACACCCTTTCCTGTAGAAAGGTTGGGATCACTTAACCAGCAACAGATGGCAACAAGAGAGAACTTTATAAAGAAATTGGAATAAACTAGGATTCTGAAAGTTTACAGGGCTATGGAAAAGAGGGTAATAAGGCTGAGCAATTTCTCTTTGCTAGATCTGACTCAGCAGCCAGCTCTTCCTCTACCTGCCCTCAGGGGAGCTATGTCCAGACTAGGATCCCAACTGTAGATACTTTTATCTGGGTCACAGTCTGGATTTTCAGTAAATGTGGTTTATAGCAGAACTGAGAGAGCCAGGAAGTGTAATTTCCTAGAAATCAAATGGAAGAATTACAGGTAAGGAGGGTGGGCTGAGAAGCATGAGGGAACGCAAAAAATTCATAGACGTACTAGACTTGGAGACTCCAAGAACAAAGCAGCTGAGGTCTGCAGAAGCCCCAGCAAGGGAAAAGGAACACATTTCTCCACAGGGAGAAAGCTGGATGTAATCTACTATTGCTGGCAGATGGAGTTTCAGCCTCAGCTGGCAATCTATCAAGCTTTTTAAAAAAGTAGTAACTGTCTTGGCAGTGAGTGGGAAACCAACTGCAGTGCTGAAGTAAGAAAAAACACATGCTCTGATGGCTAAGTGGTTCATGAACCCTGCTTGCAAAAGAAAATGAAAGGTGGTAGTGGTTGGTGACTCACTTCTCTCAGTAGCAAAAACATCCATTTGTTGGTATGACCTAATGCTTATAGAGAAGTCCTGCCCAAATCTGAGCTATTGCACAAGTTTGCCAAGGTTCATTCAGCCATCTGACACCTCCTCCCTGTGGCTCATTCACTTGAGAGCTAATGCCACTGCTCTAGGAACAAACTAGAGAAAGCTGTAAGAAGCAGCAAGGCTCCTGAAGCAAGGATAACAGAATCAGAGCCTCAGCTGGTGTTCTTATCAATCCCATCGGTGAGGGTAAAAGCCTGAGCAAGGACAGACACATCCTGGAGATAAATATATGGCTATACAGATGGTGCAGCTTAAAGGACTTGGGTTTCCTGAAGGGAGGAGGAGGTATTCATAATAGGGTCAGAAGAGGGACGAGAAGGAAATGACTGAATCAGTTGTAGATATGTGTAAAGTATTTTGCCTTATATGATGCAGGATGCACATGTTCACCCTGAGATCTGGAATCTGGTGGGAGACAGACCTGTTGAAAGTCTCCAGGGTAGTAACAGAAGGAGGAAAGGGCATCTTTGGGAAAGAAATACAGCAGGACACAGAGAATGCAAAGCTGGGTATGTTTAATTTAATTTTAGCCTTTTCACAGTTAGGTATCTAATTTAAAATACTCATATAGGTTCATATTGCAATTGGACCCTTCCACCTGTCTTAAACTGCTATTTTAGGATGGGAAGCATTGCCTCTGTATAAGTCTGTCTCTCTACATAGACAATGGAGGAAACCTAGATAACAAAGTGTCTAAGATAGTTAAAGTCAGATTAAATGATTCTCACTCATAAAGTGATAATCTGACTCATAAATCAGATTAAATGATTCTCACTCATAAAAAAAAGTGCTGAGTGGAAATCAAAACTCTTCTCAATTTGATTCTGATAAAAAGGAGGAAATTACTGAAAACAGGGTGGAGGAGGCAACTAAAGGGAGAATGATCAGTAAAGTGGTAGAACTGATAATTCTTTGAAATGGAGGAGAAGAGAACAGTGGAAAAAAAAGGACAGTGGGCTGCAGGAAAACAGATATTCATAGCTCAGAGAATTGATTGCTAAGACCCCATAGGAAACACAACTATAAGAAAGTCCAAGGGAGCTGGTAGTTTCTTAAAGGCACAAGAAAGATGAACAACAAAGTCAGTATAAGGAATAGCGCCACCTCAAGGACTGATTTAACATTTTGGTTTAAGGGATCTAATACTGTATTCAACAGCCTTGCAAGCCAGAACAGAGGAGATTCCTTTCACTCATGAGTTTCTTCGTCTCTTGCCTCTTAGTTTCCCTTTAGTTGTAAGGAAAATTAATCTTAGTTATAAGTTCCACCTCAAATTCTCCTTAGTAACTAACACATAAACTTAACAGTGAGAGGTTAAACTTAAACTTTAAGAGTGCTTCACTCTTAAAAAAAAAAAGAATATAAAATAAAAACTGGTCAAATTGTCAATGACAAGCATGAAGAATAATATAAACATGCAGTGACAATGTCAGAAAGACCAAACACAGGATAATTTCAGTCTAGTTGTTACAAAACAGTAATAAGAAGAAAGAATAAGAAGAAAGCATTCTGTAATTTTTAAAGTAGTAAGATGTGGTCTTTTGCTTAATGGAGAGGGAACGCTAATGACAGATGATGCCAATGGATCTGAAGTGGTTTCTGTTTTTCGGGCTTTAGTCTTCACCACTGTGATTAGACAGCTAACGCAATTAACATCAATGTCAAAGAAGTATGAAGTCAGCTGGCATAAAAAAAAAAAAGAGCAACTCAGAGGCTATCTAAATAAGTTAAATGTTTTCAAATAATTTGATAGCCTGTTTAAATTCTCCTCAAAGTACTTAGGACACCATCTAGGGCAATACCAGAAAATCTAGTGATAATGGAGGACAGCTGGGCTCCAGAAGACTGGAAAGATAAAATACAGTATAACACATATAAAAAGCAGAAAAGGAATCCTCAGTCATTAAGAGACCAATGAAGCTTAACTTCAGTGCTAGAAAGACATTGGAATAAATCAAAAAATGTTATAAGTATTCAATACATGGATTTGTAAAGAAAAAACTGTCAAGTCCATTGAAAGGCCTTTGATGACAGGAGAAATGGCTGTGTGGACAGGAAAGAAGAAATAAAAATGGCATACCTTTGGTTTTTAAGCTTTTGACTCTTCCATCTCAATTTCATAAACAGGTTAAGAAGATGTGGTTAAAATAAATGTGTGCACAGAATTAAATAAGAAAATTAATCCCAGTGTTTAGTACTAGTTGTTTAGCAACATCTAGCTGGGAAGATGCCTAAAGATGGGGTCTATAAGGTTCTCTGGTCAATCAGTTACTCTCCAGTATCCACATTAAATAACTTGAAGAGTAGAATAGAAATGTGTTTCCAAAATCTGAGATTGTACCAACCTGGAACTGCAAATATATTAGAGGGCAGGATTATAACTCAAAAGGACGTTGATAAATTGAATACATTCTTGATGTCAAGAATGACATTGAGAAATTGCATAAATGAAATACAATAAATGGGACACAATTCAACAAGGATTTGTGCAAAATATGACACTGTAAAAAATAAACAAAGGTGAAGTATAAATACAAAAGGAAATTAAATGGTTAAAAAAATCTACAGAAAAAGCTCTCGAAGCTATGGTGGATCACCAATTAAACAAAAATTGATGGTGACATATGTTACAAAAGGGCTAACATCACACTGGCAATAATAAGAAGGTAGAAGACATGTGATGAAGACCCTTTCACTTAAAATAAAATGTGACTTTAGCCAAAGCTCCATTCTTCAAGTGCCCCTGACAGACAGGGCACATCTGGCAAGGGTCCAGAGGTCAGTGACAAGTCTGATCAGAAATTTGAAGAGAAAGACCTAGCAAGGAAACCTGAATTAATTGCTTTGAGGGTTTCGGTTTTGTTTTTTTAAATACAAATAAAAGAAGTAGGGAAGAGACTTAAAAGCAGTTTTCAACTATATGAAAGTTTACTGAAAAGGACGAAAATGTTTGGTTTGAGTTGTTCTGAATTTTCTTTTTTCATGCACACTGCTGTAACTTTAAACTTGAGTTTAAAGTTACAGCAGTGGAAATGTGCATGAAGTTTTCTTACTGTAAGGAGATGGAAGTACCAGATTAGTTTGCCAACGGTGATTATAGAATCCTAAAAGTTTGTGGACCGGTTTAGGCAAATAGGTATTATACACAGTAAGTAGGTAGGTAGAGATTTTGCCTTAGGTTTAGGCAGTTTGGATTGCTTCTTTTAGACTCTTTCCTACATACTTTATTTGATTGTATAATTTTTACTGGATCCTATTCTTTCCTTCCTAGGGAATAAAAATTATTCAGGGTAATTTTAATCTCTTTTTGTTGCTTCAGTCCTGCTGTCAGTTACTGTATGCTTTTTGAGAAAGGTAAATGTGGAGAAGAGAATATAAGAAATAGTCATGACATTCAGATTACAATCTGCTCTGGAAGAGTGCAAGATCTGTGATGGACATAACTACTGCTCCTTTGAGAAACTCACATCTAATTTGCAGGTGAGATTCACTGTAAAGCATGTGGTTATTCCAAAGGAACGGACTTATCCATGAGCCTAGATTTAGAGAGTTATTTTTATATATCCTTGGTTTAGACTATAGCATATTTCAAAAGTTTTGCCACCATAGTCCTTGGAAGACAAGTTGTGTCATTGACAGATTCATATTCTGGAGTATGGTATGAAATTAGTCCATTTGGGGAGTGAAAAAGGCATAAATAGCGTTTCCTTTTCCATATCTATCAGGTAGAGCATTCTTTTGGCAGTCATATCCTTATGACTGAAAGTTTTACCCATGAGCACTTCTGCTTGAAATCTTTGTACCTATGTAAAAAATCTTTTCCACCTGGGAGAATAAAAGTAGAGTGCTACACTCAGTTTTAACCATTTATGAAATAATTTTAAAAAGGAAAAACAAACACAGCAGGACAGCATTTCCTTTCAGCTCTTTGCTTAGTAGATTTTGTGTCATAAACTAACGAAAAATGTATACAAGTTCCTAAAAATGTAATGTTTACCTATAAGTTGTGTGCTATAGGCAAAAAGAAATTATGCTATTTCCTTGATTTAATAAAGATTAATTTCTTACTTTGTATGAAAAGCAAATAAACACAGGTAGTCTTCTTTATTACAACAAATAAATAAAAACTAAATTTCAGTTCTAATTATTGTGGATCTGTCTAACCTCTCTCTTTTTTTAATACATACGTTAATCCTACAGTTTCATTGTTACTGAGGGTAGTTTTAATTTTCTCATGCATGTAAGGAAATAATTCATATTTCAGAGAGGATTTAACTGATTTTGTTTATGTTCTTCAAGAAAAAGAAATTTAAAAAATAATTAACAGAAAAAACACCAAAGAGACATTTTTATGTACTGAGAGAATCTATGATTATATAAAACTATTTCTAACACCTAACTGCCCTGGTCCATTTACATTTATGTACTGGCTGAGGAGGGAAAACTCAAATAAAAATAAATCTTCAGCAGTTCCTGTAGGTACTGGAACTTTTTATTCTAATGTCATGCGAAATGTGGCAATATACTATAGGCCCTTACAGGCCTTTTTGGTGGACATTTATTATCAATTCTATCTAATGAAAATGTAACATTCAGGAACTAAAAAAGACAGATTTTTTTTTTGTTTCATACATGTTTTGTTATGTTTGTTGGAATTTTAAAGAAATTTATTTTAGAAATTTTTTCAGGGGACAAAATTTTTGTATGTTTGTTCAATGAAATTACATGATGCTTAGTCTATGATAAGTCAAGAGGTGACTGTATTTATCCATCTTTTACCACGTCAGAAGAAAAATGGTCCATACCTTTACTATTCTTTTCAACTGAGAATGCCTTGCCTTTTGAGAATAGTATCTGCTAGAAGAGAACGCTGCTTCTTTTAGATATTGTTTCTTCCTTTGGAAAGCTGGGAAAACAGACCTCAGCTAGTTTTCTCCCTGGCAAGGTTTTTCAGTGCAAATAATCAATGCCAGTGAAACTAAAGTAGAAGACCTAGCTAAGCTTAAAGTTTACTTTGAATTTTTCTTACTCATAGGATCATCACAATAGGAAAGACAATGGAATAGTTTGACTGAATAAACTTTGTGCACTTTGCAATGCACAAAGGTCTGGAATGGAGACTTGTTTTACATTATTTTTGCACTGCAGTCTCAGTGACATTGCAAGGAAAGCATAAGGATGATACAATCTCCATAATAGAACTGTTTGGTAAAATTCTCTGTACAAACACCTGTGAAAGATAAGTAATAGTCGGACGCTTCAGAGAGAGTGTGGAACAGCAGTGAAAGCAGCCCACGTGCCTATGTCTCTCAGGCATTGAATGAGCAATGTCAGCAGTTCTAGAAGTGTGCTGAGTGCATTTAAGGTAGGTTTCTGCTTTCAGGTTTCTCGTGTGACTGATCCAAAATTAAAGCAAAATTCTGAGACAATAAGAACTTCTGGCTACCTCCATTCATCCACAGAATCACACATTCACAGAATCACAGAACTGTTGAAGCTGAAAGGCACCTCTGGAGATCTCCTAGTCCAACCTCCTGCTCAAAGTAGAATCAGCTAAAGTGAGTTTCTCAGGTTTTAAATATGTCCAAGGATAGAGACATCACAACCTCTCCAAGCAACATGTTCCAGTGCTTCACCACCCACATCAGAAAAAATATCTTCCTCATATCTAGTCTAAATCTATCCTCTTTCACTTTAAAACCATTACTATTACCTGTACTATCACAACAGGCTCTACTAAAAAGTTTGTCCCCATCTTTCTTGTAAGCCCTCTTTAGGTACTGGAAGGCCACTACAATGTCTCCCCAGAGCCGTCTCTTCTCCAGATTGAACAATCCCAACTCTCTCAGAGGTACTCCAGCCCTCTTATCATCTTTGTGGCCCTCCTCTGGTCCCTCTCCAACTGGTCCACATCCTTCTTGTGTTGGGTGCTCCAGAGCTGGACGCAGTACTGCAGGTGGGGTCTCATGACTGCAGAGTTGAGGGGCAGAATCACCTCCCTCAACCTGCTTGCCACGCTGCTTTTGCTGCAGCCCAGGATGAGGTTGGCTTTCCGGGCTGAAAGCACACATTGTTGGCTCATGTCCAGCTTTTCATTCAACAGCACTCCCAAGTCCTTCTTGGCATGGCTGCTGTCAATCTCTTCATGCTCCAGCCTGCATTGATACAAGGGGTTGCTCCAACCCGGGTGCAGGACCTTGCACTTGGCCTTATTGAACCTTATAATGTTCACATGGGCCCACTTCTAGACCTTGTGTAGGTCTCTCCGGATGGCATCCTGTCCTTCAGGCATATCAACTGCACCACTCAGTTTGGTGGTGTCTGCAAACCTGCTGAGGGTGCACTCGATCCCACTGTCTATGTCAATGATGAAAATATTAAACAGTACTGGTTGCAATATGGACCCCTGAGGGACACCAATTGTCACTAATCTCCATCCAGACATCAAGCCGTTGACTGCAACTCTTTGAGTGTGGCCAGATTCCTCATCCACTGAACAGTCCACCCATCAAATTCATACTTCTCCAATTTAGAGAGAAGGATGTTGCATGGGACTGTGTCAAAGACCTTATAGAATTCCAGGTAGACAACATCTGTAGCTCTTCCCTTGTTCACTGATGTAGTCACTCCATCATAGAAGGCCACTAGGTTGGTCATGTAGGACTTGCCCTTGGTGAAGCCATGCTGGCTGTCTCGAACCACCTCCCTGTCCTCCCACGTGCTTTAGCATAACTTCTAGGAGGATCTGTTCTGTGGTCTTCCCAGGCACAGAGGTGAGGCTGACAGGTTGGTAGTTCCCAGAGTCCTCCTTTCTACTCTTTTAAAAAATGAGTGCAATGTTTCCATTTTTTCAGTCACCAGGAATTTCACTTGACTGCTTCCTTGAATGGAAACATTCAAAGCCAGGTTGGACAGGGCTCTGAGCAACCTGATCTAGTTGGAGATGTCCTTGCTCCTTGTAGGTGGATTGGACTAGATGGCCTTTAAAGGTCCCTTCCAATCCTAACTATTCTATGATTCTATGACTGCCATGACTTTTCAAATATCACGGAGCAACTACATCAGTCAATTTCCTCAGGACTCTGGGATGCATCTCGTCAGGTCCCATAGGCTTATGTATGTTCAGGTTCCTCAGGTAGTCACAAACATGATCTTCTCTTACAGTGAGAGGGACTTTGCTGCCTCCATCCCCATCTTGCAGTCCATCCACTCAAGAGGTCTGGGAAAAGAGGTTGCCAGTGAAGACTGAGGCAAAAAAGTTGAATGCCTCAGCCTTCTCCTCATCCATTGTTACCAGTTTGCCAGTTGTGTTCATCAGGGAGGTACACTTTTTTTGACCTTCCTTTTCTGGCTGACATACCTGTAGAATCCCTTCTGATTATTCCTTGCATCCCTTGCCAAGCTCAGCTCTAGCTGTGCCTTGGCCTTCCTGACCTCGTCCCTACACAACCAGACAGCATACCTATACTCTTCCCAGGATACCTGTCCCTGCTTCCACCACCTGTACATTTCCTTATTGCCTTTTACTTTGATCAGCAGATCTCAACTCATCCATGCCAGTCTCTTCCCTTCCTTGCCTGCTTTCTTATACCTAGGGATCAAGAGCTCTTGCACTCAATGGAAAGTGTCCTTAAAGATCTGCCAGCTCTGTTCTGCTCCCTCGTCCCGGAGGGCAGTTTCCCAGGGGGTCCCATTGACTAACTCCTTGAAGAGCTGGAAGTTTGCTTTCCTAAAATTCAGAGTCTTGACTTTACTCTTTGCCTGACCCATATCCCTCAGGACTGTGAACTCCACCACTGCATGATCACTGCAGTGCAGGCTGCCTCCAGTCTTGACATCACCCATTAGCTCATGTGCATTGATGGCAACAGGTACTGTATCACATCCCTTCTGGTAAGGCTGTCTATTATCTGGCTTAAGAAGAGGCTGGCTATGTCTTCTCATCAGGTATTTATATACACTGACAAGATTGTCCCTGAGCCTTCTCTTCTCCAAGCTGAATCAGCCTTTCCTCATATGTCAGATGCTCCACTTCATCATCCTCATGGTCCTTCACTGGGTCTGCTCCAGTATGTGCTTGTCTGTCTTGTACTGGAGAGCCCAGAACCAGACCTAGCACCTCAGCTGTGACATTTGGGGTTGAATAGAGAGAAGGGATCACTTCCCTTTACCTGCTGGCAATGCAACCCTAATGCAGGCCAGGTTGTTGCTGACCTTTACCATGAGGGCACATTGCTAGCTTATAGTCAACTTGATAGCCAACAGAATCCCCAGGGCTTTCCCTGCAAAGCTGCTTTCCAGCTGGCTTTCCCCTAGTGTGTACTGGTGCATGGGGTCATTCCTCCCCAGCTGCAGGGCTTGGCATTTCCCTTAGTTGAATTTCATAAGATTCTTGTTGGATCATTTCTCCAGCCAGTTGAGGTTCCTCTGAGTTGCAGCACAAGCATCTGGTGTATTAGCTACTCCTCCCAGTTTTGCAACCACATGGATACAAGCTGATGCCATGGATTTATGTACAATATTGGTGGTTCTCCTTAACACAGAGACATACGTACACACAAACATAGATATTATGCACTAGAATATCTAGAACAGGTGCATAGGCAGGTGGATTAGACGATCATTGTACGTCCCTTCCAACTGAAATATTCTATTTTATTTTGTTCTGTTCTGTTCTGTTCTATATATACAGACACACAAATGTGCTGAGGGAGGGAGGTGGGTGGGTGTATATATATATATATATAAATACACACATTGATATCCACGTAGGTATACATTGGGTGAGGTAGACAAGTTTATGGTGTGCGAATAGATTTTAGGTAGCTGAATCTCATTTTAAGCACATTTTAGAAAGTGTCAGTCCCATCCATATTCTACAAACAATGGAGATAAATATGCCTATGGACAGTGAGCCCCTGTCCCCAGATCTGATCACCAGAATGTGCCAAGCACAGCCACAGGGACAGCATGTACCACACTCTCCTAGTCCTACCAGTTCTTCAGAGAGTCTGGAGATTGCTGTACGTAGTGTCAAGGTTCATTGAAGCAAATGCATACTGTCTGTCAGCCAGCTGAGGCAAATATGCTGTCCTGGTGTCAGCCATTCGGAAGACGGTATTAAAATGCCTCTACCCAGTGTAATGTGAAGGCAGAACTCCTTTTAAGAATTCTCTGCACTACAAGAATTGTGCGAGCTGGTAGGGTCAGATATTCAAAATTCAGAAGTCAGTCCCACTTTGATGAGCATTTTAATTAAATGGTACCTGAAAGTGAGCTGATGTTCTTGAATGTTCCTTAATAGGACATCCTTAGTAAAAGGATTTGGACAACATAGCCACTGCAGGAAGTAAAATCTGGGTTTATATAGAAGAAAGCGGATGATTAGACTGAAATAGATTTAAAGATGAGAATGGACAGAAAAGATGTCGATGGGTAGACACAGTGCAGAGATGGAGAGATGAAGAGATAGATAGAGCAGATAGATTCTCATGAAATAGTCCTTCCGTGTTTGGTGTGCAGCTGCATAGCACCTGCCTGACATTTACAGCAGATAGCTTTTATTCATTTCATGGGATATTCATCAAAATGTGGTTGAGAGATGGAGAAAATTCCAAGTATGTGTCATCACTTTACTGGCTTGTGCAGCTGTTTCCTAAACCACACAATGATGTTGTGTTGTTAAGGAAATACACTGTCACCCTGCTGAACAAATAAAGCATTTAGTTTTATTGAGGAACACTACAATAATGATGGGAGATAATAGACTAAAAATACTGTTTATTCAGTGAGAATGGACAAAACCTTTACTGTACGTGAAAAAATCACTACATGTACAGAAAATAAAAATTGTGTAATTTATTTAGCTAATATTAACTAATTCAAGCTACCTTTTTAATAGTACTGATGTGAGATACTTACTGACATAAGCTTTGATTGAGGATAAGAACCAGCAAGTATCCTTAGAGGAAGAACTCATCAGAAATACCAGAACTCAGGCTACCGGAACCGGACAGAGGACTGTATCTGTGGAGTCTAACAGATAGCAAACAGTTATGCTGGGAAATACATAAGCTGAAAATAGATAGGGGGTTTTGTTGTATTGTTGGAATATTGAATTCATAAATTTCTGATCATACCAAGGGCTCATGTTACACTTTCCCAGGAACAAACCTGTCTTGATTTTACATTTTTATAAGATGCTAAATATTTATCTAAAACTCATGCTTTTAGAAAGCTTTATTTAAATTACTTCTGACTATTATGATATTTCATCCAAATCACCAAAGTCACAGCCCCACAAAACGAGACTGTTAATTGTATGGGACTCTCTTGCACAGGTAAATCTGGGCTAATATCACAACATTTTCTTGCATTTAATTTTATTTCATTAGATTTTGCAACTGTTGCAAAAGAAAAAGAAAAAGGAACCCTCCATAGTATTTCCTTTCAGAGGAAGGGACCTATTTGCTGGTAGCAGTTACATTTGTAATGATTCTTCACAGATTTTTCTTAAGTTTGAACCTACATTTTTGAGGCTTTTACTTGAAGTAAATCTTCACACAAAAGCTCAGGGAAAACATGGTTTGTACATGAGACTGTGTGTTGGTCCAGATTAGGTCAAAAAATTACTTTTTTTTTTTCACATGTACTTCACTTGCCTCATTCTGAACCTGTCAGCATCCTCCCATACATCTCAGCTGCCCATCTGGGAGAGTCACCAGAGAGCACCTTGCACCCCGCACTGCCCCATGCTCAGTGGTGTTACTGCACAACATAATGACAAACCCCATCCTTACGCTCCCAGCATTCCCTTGAGGGCAATCTTGAAGCACACACAACCTACAAAACATCTGTGGGATGAAAGCAAAGGTAACACCTTACTGGCCCAGAACTACCCAGCCGACTAGTATGAGCTCCCCTTGCGTGCCTAAAGGCCAATGTGCAAAAGCAGGACACCAGCAATATGTGATCTGCTTTATCTGCCTGGCTGGAACAAAGGACTGTAATGGTGCTAGGAGCCAAGAGAGAGAAAAAGAGGAAGGCTTCTACAAATAAGACAGAGGGCAAAAATAGTGTTCACTAGATTTATGATGTTTGCTTATTTATTACAAATCTAAAAAAAAAAAAAAATCTATGACGAAGCTGATGCAGAGGGCTGAATGCTAAACTACTGACATAAGCCCTTAGAATGATCTCTGCAATCACATCTATGGTGACACGCAGTTACTGAACCTGTCCAGGCCATCTGTGGTGGCAGCTGAAGAAGGGAGTTGAGATGCACTGTTGTAATTTATGGAGAAAGCTTCAGAGCTCCCTGAGAGCCCTCACTGTTCTAGAGGCAGCCCTAACCACTGCAACCACAAGCTTTTCTAACTTGAGTACTCGGTAGCATCCTCTCGACTAAAAGGATAGTGGATTCAATTAGTAACGCAAACTGTCCATTGAAGCCTCCTGCAGCTAAGTAAGGAGGGCTGGAACATTTTAGCCTTTGTCCTTTAGAACAAAGTTGTTAAACTATGACCTCAGGGTGCCTCTGTCTTTACTATGGCCTAGATCCAAAGACAATTGAAGTCAACTCCTATTGCCTTCAGCAGGCTTTGGAACAAGCCCTCTTCCACTTCAGCACAAGGCTATTTTTAATGAATCAAGACAGCCTCATCAGAATCCGTTTTGGCCTTTAAAAATGGAGTGTACTGTTGCACTGGAACTGAAAGTCTTGTCATGATGTTTGGCTATGACACCAGGATGGAAGGAGAGATAAAAGCCCTTTTCTTGCATCAAGCTGCTCCTGCTGGAGCTGCTTTTTTTCTTGTTTCTTGTTGCTAAAATAGCAGCACTATTGTTTGCTTTTATTGGTCTCATCTTTTGGGATTTGGAAATCCTTTCTAGGGGAGAGGAGGGCAATCTGCACCCAGACACACCTGCCTTGTGTGCTCACTGCTGTCTGTATTTCTGTAGAGATATTTTATCTTTGTGGTCTACAAGTCACTGGTTGTCTATTCAAAATAAAATTTTTACTTATTTATAATCCAGGATAGATTTCCCAGAAGAATCAACTATCATATTGTCCTGCACAAGCACTTTTTCCACTCTGTAAACATGTAGCAGAACAACTTTCATATTACTTTTTGTGCTCAAGGGAGACTTTTTGACTTTATTGCCTTTAGTTTTCATGCTGTGTTGTCCTGACTGAAAGGATCAAATAATATCATTGTAACATAAACAGGAGATACTGATTAGAAAAATAAAAGAGAGGGGGAAAAAAGAGAGATATTTCATTTGTTACTATGTTACTACAGCACAGCTCCCTCTACAATTTTAAAAAAAAGAAAAACAACTGGATTTTTGAATCATATTTCTATCACATTATGATGTGTTACAGGCAGTGACAGTTTGCATTTCAGACAGTAACTAATGATAGATGTTGACTGTCATATGCATAAAAGAAGAAAATCCCATTCCATAAGTAAAATATAAAACTGAAGAATTATCTCTGCCTTGATATTTCAAAATCTGAATAATTTCTTAGGTTATCATGTTTTATAATTAATAGGACTCATAAGAGGAAATATTCTGAGCTTTCACTGAGCTCTGTGGATGGAAGTCACTATAGACATCGAAACTGTGGTTGTTAAAAAGAACAACTGTGATTTCAGGTTCTGAGCCAAAGTGAGCCAGGATATGGAAAGAGCCCAATCCAAAGCCCTCTGGAGTCAAAGTCTTTCCATTGCTTGCTGAGGAACTTGATTCAAATTGTGAACTTCTCATGGTGACATCTGTGCATCCTTCATTGGTAGATGTGGTGAAACAGTGCTGGAGACGATCGCAGATAGATGCCATTGCTGCAAAATGACAATTTCCTGGCTTTGTGTAGCATTTCTTCAGTTTTTCATGCCATTCTTTGAATGTCATCATTCATCTGTTTCCCATGGCTCCTTTCTGTTTCCTACTTTGATTTATTTATCTCTCTTTTTTTTTTCTTTCACAACATAAAGTAATAGCATATACAATCAGATGTAAAATACTACTTTGGAATATGACCAGTCAGACTTTATACTCTGTTTTACTCTCTAGTATTTTGTTTCTTTGCAACTATTGAGATTGCTTTTTTCATTATGTACAATACAATACAGGTAAGAAGGGTGGAAATCAAGTATAGTATTGCACTTGTGACAACCTGAAGAATAACACCTTCCCTCCTTTCCCATGTGAGATTAAATTATGAGTCACATCTTTTCCTGCCATTCCTCCGTATGTAAATTCTGCTGCTATCTTACATTAGAAATATGCAGGGAAAACGAAAGTGCAGCTGTCTCCTTGCTTTTCATCTCATAGGAAAACACATTAATAGGATTCTGTTCCATTGCTTTGGGAGTAGGGGAGAGTTCAGGTCCAGCTGGGGTCTACCAAACACGTGCAATATTGTGTGAGATCAATCTGTGTAAGGCTTGCATGAGTACTACCGAGCCTGACTACTGGTCTGCAGTGCATGTATTGTTCTACAGTATAATTGTCCAGCTCACAGCTAGCCCAAAGGGACTAAGGAAGAATATTACACACACCTGGAAAACAGTAACTTGCCAATATGCCCCTGGGAATGTTATCTTCACTTTGATCTACACAACGTGGGAGCAGGAACAATTTGGTTTTGTGCAGTATGGCTGTCTAGGTTTAGAAAGGGTCTCCAGATTCCAGAAACACCATTGTATAGCAGGCTTTTCAGAGATTATTTCACTCCACTAAAACAATAAGAAGACAAAGAGAGCAGAGATTTAGTCTATTGACTTCCCAGGTAGGTATGACTTGGCAAACAGCACTGCCTTCTCCTTCTTTCCTTTCCTAAAAAGCTTTCCTTAAGCATTGCAGCTGATATCTGCAAAGACAGCAAGTCTTGCCTCCAACCAGAGAAGTATGTCATTCTGTTTTAAATCTAGTCAACCTGGCACAACTGGCGTACCTAACTGTCCCACTGTTTGGTTCTCAGAAAGAGAATGAGGTTATTAAATGTGTTTACATCAGATCTTACTTTCTGGACAAACAAACTTGTCTTTTGTTGCAGGTTTGACATAGACCTTTGAAACAAGGCTTTCCTTTGCCAGCGTTTTTGCCTAAATACCCTTTTCTCAGTGTCCTTTTTTTTTTCTTTAGCTCTCCTCACTCCCAAGGTTTTGCTGAAACTATTCCAAAGCCAGATATTTTGCCCTCTTACTATCTTTTCTCAAAGCCTATGTAAAACTGAGTCCATTGCACAGGGTGGTTTGTCCTTTCATTCTCATTGCCTTTATTGTGGGCCACTAGAGGGGCAAGGAAACGCCTCTTCCATTTATTAAGCAAGACTTTACCTCTTTTGCTCACAGCCATTTACTAATTTACACCTCCATAACCATGTGAAGCAGCCAGTGAGACAGACTCAGCCTGTTTCCTGCGTATGCTATCTTGAGTACTTGTTGCCAGGGAGCAAGGTTTTGGTAGCCTCTCTGTATTATAAAACACTTTAGGGGGCATAACGACTAACCCAAGTGGCCAAATACACCTCTGAACTTTCCTGAAGGTTTGGAGTAGGTGCTACTTGACCGGTTATTGCGAACACAAGGTCTCATCAGGGATTTTGAGTTGTTGGACAGCAGAGTTCAGAGAGGCTTCAGCAGGTCCCAATCCATCACCAGAACACTCTTAGAACACTCTTCCTATGAAATATTTGTCCGATCTGTTATTAAAGCTTGCAACACTGGGAAACTCCAAAATCCTTAGCCTGTTCTGGGTCCCCACTAACTTAGCCATTAGTAAATCTTTGTTTCTAGCTTCATTCTCCTTTTTTTTGTAGGCTAAACTCACGGTTTACCCATCCACTACAGACAGAACATGCCTCAACTATCCAACATCTTGCTCTGAGGAAAAGAAAGCAGCTCAAGCATTGCAGGGTAGCATGCTATAGTGGGAAAGGGTGATAGTAAATGACCACAAAGACCTGCGAGGTGAATTTTGAGATAATCTTTGATTTAGTCATATAAAGCACATGTTTTCAAACTACTGCATAACTCCTGGTTCACAACTAAGAAGATTACTGTTTAGGTTTTTAAGGGCTGAATACCTGCAGATGCAAGCAATTGGTTGGGAGGTGACCAGTTTTCAGGTGGAAATTCAACACCTAGCCAGCCGTTAGAGGGACAGTCCAAACTGAAGAGACCTGAAGAAATCCCTGGCTTTTGTCATACAGCCAACGTAGCCCGCCCTGTGCATCTGGGATTGCAGGCTACAGCCCATCCGACAGCCAGGAGCTGAGGCATCCTCTCGAGACATCTTCTCATTTGCTCAACTCAGCTTCTGGTGCGGAGGGTTGCAACAACCTTCCTCAAACGCCACATATACTTCAGCAGCCTTGTAAGCTGCTAATTGCAGAATCCCAAAAACATTCAAGGGACTAAAAAATAGACTATTTTTATTTTCATTCTGTTCACCAGAACTGTGTCACTTTGAGTTAGAAAGGGACTTAGAGTACAAATTAAAAAATTTTTAAAAAGGAATAGGTGTTTCATCATAGGTCTTACTACTCCAGAAATAATATTATTGGTCAGAGATTATGTTTTCAAACAAAAGTGAATCTAAAATGTAAATGTGAGCCTTGAATTTAGCCAAAATACATTAGAGAGCTAAGAACTGCCAAAAATACATTAATGGCAACAGTAAAAGAATTTAGTTTGACCTTTTTTTGAAGTTCTTTTTCATTAATAAAATATCATTTTGGAATATCAAACTGCTCAGAAACAGATAAATACTTGTGTTATGCAAGTCTTAGAGAGTTATACCATATGAAGAATTGTTATTTAGCACATTTTTGAATCAGAAAAGATCAAAGCATTCATCTTTCATTGGGATTTTTGAAGGTAATGGATCCATCTATTTTTAAACTGCTGAATTGCTCTAAAAACAAAGATCAGTCAGGAACAATAAAGCAAAGGGGACTATAGACTACTTATAAATATTCGAAGTGAAGACATATGGCTTCTGGCATCGGTGTTCTGTGGTTACGTTGGAAGAGAGACACAGGAACTAGAAGAGAATGGAAAGAAGGAATGTTACCTAAAATGATATTGATTTAAACTGTGAATGTCCTGATATGGATCTTTTTATATACAGGCTACATCTGGATATATGAAACTGTGAACTGCTAGCTGGAAAAAGCACACCTGCATACCTGATGGGTATAAACAACAATAAACAGAAGAGCTGCAAAGATGGCCCCATGTGTTTTAGGTGAGTTTAGGCAAGTCTGCTGGTCTGTTTCTAATCAGAGTTCAGAAAAGAAGACACAAAAGTTTAATCATTTGCCATTTTTACTCTTAATCAAATTCACTTTGCGTTTCCATCTATGGCAGTATCAAGTTCATTGTTTCCATTTTCTCCCGTATCCAGTGCTTCCCTCAGGAATTCAACTGCTGAAATACAGAGCGCGTGCAATACTCTGTTTTCATTTCCCAAAAAGATTTCTAGACATTTTTTTTTCTTTTTCACAGAAATAACACTTGAAAAGAGCAAGTGCATCCTCTCAGCTCACAAACCAGAATGAGAATCAATGTCTGTAGTAAGCAGTTAGGAACAATACCCTCTAACCAGTCCCACAAAAACAAACACACAAAAGAAAACAGAAAATATTATCTCTGGAAGTTTAAATAGGTGAAAGTAATTCATCTCAGACTGTAACTTTACAGTGACTCCAGTGATTTTCCTGATGGCCTGCTAAATGAGCATGTGGAAAAGGATCTCACAAGCTCCAGTGTCAATTTTTGGGAAGGGAAGAACCAAATGACTTTTGGAGGAAAGGCCCATACCAGCCTTCAGTCAGGCTGGCTTGGGTTACTGGGAAATGAGCCCTGTGCTCCTTCAGCATCATTGGATTGAAACAGTGAGCAGTTCGCCGCATCCCGTTTAGACACCAAACGTAGAGACAAGTCTCAATCTTACATAACTTGTGAGATAAGCCCCCTCTGGAGGTAACTGTTTCTTTCCATTGCATGTAATGGGAGACTTTGCCGTCTAGCTGTCTAATTTGTAGACATCCAGATTGGGTGAAATAAAAAAACTGTGAGAATCAGGGTGAGAAACTCAGTTTTGGGCTCCTCACCACAGCTCTGTGAAAGGAATGAATGAATAACTCTGCAGAGCAATAGAAATGAAGCACACCAAATGTAAATACTGGGAATCTATATGTATGTATGTAAGTGGGAGAAAGAGAAAAAGATTTTGAAGAAGTAAGGCTGCCTTGCAAATCTCTATTTCTTTTAAACACATTTTCATTGTTGCTACCCCAGTCCCCAAACTGAAGTAGGGTGGTAACTGCTGGGTTACTGCAAGGTTTTGTTGCTTGTTACCTGACCACTGCTAACGACATCACTGCTGTTTTGATGCAGCTTCCTTTGTTCCTTTTTAAAACCAGAAGTTTCTCCAAGATATTCAAGGATTTGCTTGTTTGGTAGAACAAAAGTAAAAGAAAGAAGATGCTGAATAACACAGAAATAGTGACTTTGTGGTTGCCTTTTGGATCCATTTCTCAACTGGTCTTAGTGTTTGCTTCTAACGCTGAATACAACAAAATGCTCTTGGAAACCAAGGATGGGAAAATCAGGGTCAGAAACTTTGCAAAGGTGGTATGCAGCCATATTTTCTTGGAAAGACATCAGGACTCTATCAGCAGGGCCAGCATGGGCTGAGTTCTAAAAGCCCAGTCTCCTACGAGAGGCAGCAGTTCGCAGCCCTGTCTCCTGTGGGATTTGAACCTCTCATCAATGGCACATTTTCTGGCTGAGAAGCAGTGCTTCTGGCTCCCATAAAGTTCCTTGCCCCCTATTTGGGCAGGAAATACACTGACTGGCACAACACTCCTGCAAGGGTGCCAGTCCCTGATTTCAGCCCACCTTCTACCAAGGCCAGATTCTTCTCCATTTCCAAACCAATTTCATTCAGTTTTATCCTCTGTGGTTGAGAGCAATTTCCCATGGACACCTTTGGAACTGCTTCATCATTCTTTACATCGACATAACTTGCCCCTGAACTTGCCCTCTATGAAGATGCAAAGTGTCCTCTCTTTGGTGATCCTGGCTGGAGTGCTGAAGGAAGGCAAGTCTATTTGTGCTCAGCCAAGTGGGAGTGCTGCTACCACTGAGGGAAAGTGTCCTGCCAGCAGTCCTAGCTTGAGTAGATGTGCACAGTGGGTGCAAAGTAACCCTGAAACACACTTTTCTATACAAACAGCTTATCAAACACAGTGAGAATAGTCTTTTACACAGGTATTCTATGAAATTAAGTATGCATGGATTTTCACACAAACATTTCACACCTGTTTAATTTGCTTTTTTTTTTTTTTTCCTTTCACTTGTATTTGCATCATGTTGGGGTATTTTGGTTTTGTTTGGTTTTGGGTTTTTTTTGTAACCACACTGCTGTTTCTTTCCCTTTTTTATTAAATAGTGTCCTCTTGTAGTCTGGATGCCTCTTCGCTTACTCTTTGTCTGAGCTTTTGTCCTTGCCCCCCCATGATTCTGCTCTGCCAGGTTTTCAGCTGACATAACATTGCTCATATCCAGGAAGTTACTGGGTTCTTGTGGCTTTCCCACTCCTGGTTAACTATGGATTAAACACGCAGACTCTCTTCAGCTGCCTATGAGGTCTCACTGTTTTGCTAACCAACACTGCATTTTTCAGAAGTGGCAATTTGGGAACATGCTCCTGGGAGAGAGGGGTTACTGGTGCACATCAGTCCTCTTGATCACTGCTTGCTTGCCAGTCCATACGGAAAAAACCTGGGTCTCATTATCTCCGTGCATAAAAGAAATACAGTCATTTAAAATGATATCCAAAATAAATGGCAATAGTAATTTGTGGAACTATTTGGAAACATGTTAGAGCAATTCAGATGCTATAAATCCTCCAGTATCATCTGGCTATAAACAAGGCTGGCTACAGGCAGCAGAGATACAAAACACAGAGAGAGCCACAGTAAGAGAGCCACAGCTAAAGCACTACTCCTCAGAGTAACTGAGGACTAGGAAATCTGCTTGCTTCATTGTCTCTTATTCACTCTCCAGTAGCCTTGCACTTTTCTTCAGAAAGCTGATCCTAAAGTGGTATCACACACTAGAATCCTCCTTCTTGGGGAAGTGCCTATACTCCTGTTGTAGTTTAGCCCTGCTCTACGGGGCTACGCAGTCTCTCTCTCACTCCTCCCACCCTCCGAGAGAAGAGGGAGAGATAGTATAAGGAAAATGGCTCAAGGTTTGAGGTAAGGACAGGGAGAGATCCTTAAAGTTACCATTATGGGCAAAACAGACTCAACTTGGGGAAAAGGATTTGCTTCTTATTAAAACCAAAACAGGACAATATGAAGAGAAAAAAAAACAACTCCCCCTCACCCCTCCCTCTTCCCGGGCTTAACATTATCTCTACCTCCTTCCCCCCCGAGCGGCACAGGGGGGAAGAGGGAATGATGGTTATGGTCAGTTCATCACATGTCACTTTACGCCACTCCTTCCTCCTTGGGGGAAGAACTCCTCACATTCCTCACCTGCTCCATCGGGGGGGTCCTGGGGGGTCCCACTCACGGGCTACAGTGCTTCGTGAAACTGCTCCGGTGTGGGTCATCTCTTCCACGGGGTGCAGTCCCTTGGGAATCAAATGCCCCAGCGTGGGCCCTCCATGGGTCACAGCCTCCTTCAGGCATCCGCCTGCCCCAGAGTGGGGTCCTCCACAGGCTGCAGGTGGATCTCTGCTCCTCTGTGGGCCTCCATGGGCTGCAGGGGGACAACCTGCTCCACCATGGTTATCACCAGAGGCTGCAGGGGAATCTTGGCCAGGAGCCGCATTACTCCTCCCCCTCCTTCTCCACTCACCTTGGCATCTGCAGCCGTTCCTCTCACAAGAAATTCTTCACAATCAGCTCAGGCAGACGCCTCTCAGGTTCTCTTCACATCTCCTCTCTCCACTTCTTGCAGCCAGGCTGGGCCAAGTGGGGCCCAGTCGGTCGCCCAGCAGGAGGCCAGAGGGTGAGGGCTGCAAGGCCCACAAGGCTTGCACCTCCCTCGCTCTGCCCTCACTCAACATCTTCACATCTTTTTTTCTGTTTTCCCCTTCTTAAATATGTTATCGCAGAGGTGTTCTCATGGAACATTCTGCTGCCAAGTGGCTTGGCCCTGGCCAGCAGCTGGTCCACCCCAGGCCCAGCCAAGTCCACTGGACAAAAGGGAAACAACTTCTAGAAGCTTCTTACAGAAGCTACATAGCGCCCCCTTCACTAAACAAAACCAACACAATCCCGCAAATATTTCTGTCGAAGAACTGAGTGAGTAACTTCCCGTCTTCAAAAACACAGCTAACAGAGTCTTTGTTCATCTCTGATGCTTCATATGTGGAGACAGGAGGAATTGGGAAAGCTGCCTGCCCTTCTTTCATACATCTGGTAAGTGGATCAATTCTCCAACTCTCTTCCTGGATGACATAGGTTGTTTGTGACTACCTGATACCTGGAATGTGTAATTAAGAACTCACTTGGCACAAAGGAAATAAGCTGCATTCAAAACATTTAATACAAACAAAAGAATAAAGAAGCAACATCTTGTTGGATTTATTATTTATTCAGAAGTCCTACTTTTGGAGCTTGTGCTGAATCTCAGTTTTGGTTCTGGTTTGTTTTGTTTTGTTTTTTATCAACACATTGATTCTGGTCTTCATAATGAACAAAAACTTGCAGATACAGATGCTTATGGTTCAAAAGCCAATAGTTGGACATAAAGAATCCCAAACTTCCTTTTTCTTGGTGAGTTAGGCCTTTACACCTCTCATGATTGCCTCATAAATGGGTCACTCATTTGCCATATGAGGGCTACTTCTGTGTTACGTGGAGCAGAGGTTGTGGGAATCTGCTGCAGGGAAATCCCAGCCTTTGCAATCTCTCCTGCCAGCTGTGGTCCCTTCACAGGATGCACAGTACATCTGCAGGTGGAACTGCAGAATAGCCTTGCAGGTACAGAACTGCAGAGTTGGCTTTCCAGCTGGAAGAATGCTACCTAATGGTTAAAAACTTGAATTTATCCCTTTCTATTGGACAATATATGCAATATATGACCTTTAGCAATGCAGAACAGAAGAGGAAAATTAAGAATTTTGGACTTTGTTTGAATGAGCAATAGAAACACCTGTTAGATTGGAAAGCCTAATTGAATTTTCATTGAGTTCTCTCTGTGTACCGTCAATGTGTCTTTAAGGTTAAAGCATCATCATATCAAGGCATGTACTGAACATTTCTCAGATGAAACACATTCTCATATCTGATTACTAAGCCCATAAATCAAATCTTTTTAGAGAAATTATTAATAGGAACTTTTATTGAGCTGTTCCTATTAAAAATAATATGCTTTGTTTTATTTATGGGGTTTACTAAAGTTCAACAAGACCTGTTTGTCTTAATCACTCACTACCTTTTTCTGATTTTTCCCTTGAATTTTCTTTTGTCTCATATCTTTGTATTAATTCAAAGTAATAATTTTCATTGGCAGCTTGCTACATGCTCAATTTAGTGACCACAAGATTTATTTACCAAAGAAACAAAAACCCTTAGTAGCAAGGAGCACCTTTTATACTGTTTTAGCAAAAATAAAATCACAAGGCCAGGCTAAACCCAGCATATAATATAAGTAGAGGCCATCTTGCCTGGATTATAATTAATTTTGAATTCTTCCTGTTGCCATGACACCATGCATGAAAAGAAATAAGCCGTGCATTGTGCAGCACTCAAGAGCTTGTTGGAATTTGGGGTTTTGTTTCTTACCTTTAAAATAGCCAGAAAATTCCATTTTCCTCTCTGTGGAGTGGGAGAGGGGTGGATGCCAGGTATCTTTTCAAATCTTGCTTATTGAAGTAAATAATAAGAATGATTCAGAGATGTTTGCTTAAATTGTCTGATTCTACTCCTGGCAAATCAAGTGATTATTGCCTTTTCTAATCTTTGTAGACTATTCTCATTTAATATTCCTCTGTGGCCACCCCCTCCCAGCTGCTTCAGGGGCAGCGATGAGCCAAAGCTCAGCACACAACCCACACACTCATCACACAAACCTTATGTCGAGTCTTCAGTAGCTCTTCAGAGATGCTAGGAGAGGGTGAGTTCTTCAGGGTGGAAATACCTATTTTATACAAAGGACATACAGGACACTCCAGAGAGTAACGGAAAATTTTTTGGACCTCGTGTTCTGACTGCTTTTATGGCCTTTAAAGACATTATGATATTTTCCTGTAAACAGAAAAGGTTTTCCTTCCCCTACCAACATGCTGAGTGCTCCTTTTATCCAGGAGCTTTTGCAGTTCATAGTGTTTCACACGTGGTTGTTGAATACTCGGAAACATAAAGCCCTATAAAACTCTTCCACTGGGGTATCATTTGTTGTTTTATTGGCAAATCCGATGTGGCCTCCCAACCGAGACCAATAACTGTTGCTTGAAGCAAGACACCGGGAACACCACAATCGTCTCTGTGGGGCTGCTGTCCACCCGTATTTGGAGATGATCATCTATGAGCAGAGAAAATCATGAGCACTTCTTACCAAGTGCTCTGTGGTGCGGTAAGCCACAGCAAAGGGGAAGGCAAGCAGCTCCCAGCTCCTTTGCTGGCATTGGATAGCAGCTAGAGTTCCTCTGTGAGGTTCATATTCATGTTGGAGTAAGGAAAGTCATAGTTCATCCAGCCAAAATAAGTGTTATAACCTTATTGAGCTGTGCTGACAGGCTGCGCATTTGAGGTTGCCATCAAAAGCTTTAAAGACCTTAAGTACTCAGTGTCCTGAAGGGTCATTAAGGTATCCTGTGATTTAAAGCAGATGTTGCTGGAACCTCAGGCATTTCTCAGTTTCCTTTGCCTCGCAGCCACGGCCTCTGGCCAGACCCTGTGGCTCAGAAGAGGTTTTCTCAGGCGCAGCGGTAAAAGCTACCGAAGGGAGATGGTTGCACCCTCTACAGCACTTTGGGTTTAAAGAGAGCACTGGGATATATCTAAAAGGACCAATAATACTACTTGCAGGTACTGTAGCTTTTCATATTCACTTTCCACAGACAAATGGCAGAGAAAATATCTGGGTTAATTGCTTCAGCTTTAGTGCAAAGGAGAAGGTGACACAGAGGGTCAGCTCTCACATAAGGCTCTCAGATTTTAACCCAGTCACAACCACCCCTCTGCCTCCCTTACCAAGTCTTAGTTGTAAAGAGATGCCAGTAATTGCCTGCAGAGCCTGCAATGCAGCACGTCCTAAGATCACAAGTGAAAGGATAAAAATTTCTGGTAAGGGTGATGGCACTGAGCTCCAAACTTGCATTTCTATCTTGTTGCATAGGTAGAGGTGACAGAGAGAAAGGTGCTCTTTCTCAGTGCCTCTCATTTCTGCTGCTCTGGATCTCTCTGCTTTCTGTTTCCTACTGTGGGAAGCAGTAAGGTGGCCACTACAGACACGCATCTACCAAGGGCTGTTCTTCAACATACAATGCTGCTCTGCACCTAGAAATAAGGCCCTGCTGCTGGGAAGCTAGGAGGAGCTGCAAGCAGCACTGAAAGGCTGGAGGCATCCTGCACTGAGGTCCTCAGTCTGTAACCATCTGATCAGTGCTGAAGACTGGGGATATCTGCTGAACAAAATGCAGTGATATGGTGAGAGCAAACGGCTAGCAGTCTGGTAAAATGAATTGTACTACACCAGTCCTCTAATTGCACTGTTTTGCATAAGATAATTGCAAGGTCCTGAAAAGGAAAAATGGATTCAGCTGAAAAACATGCTCCAAACACATCCCCAACAGGCTGTGACTGGCATGAACCAGAAGTTTCTCAGGAGTCCCTGGAACTTTGGCAAGGAGATGGTGGCAGCCAGGACAACACATTATATTTTCTTTGAAACTTAGAGTTTGTGTTAGTTTTGGCAGGATCCTGAAACATACCTTTAGGCCACAAAAAATACAAGAAACTAACTTTTCATTCTGCTTTGCTCTGCTCAGGTATACTTGGAGGGTAGGGGGATGGAAGACACACAAACATTGGAACATATATAAATAGAGTGAGGTAAAGGCAGAAGGACTTACAGCAACCCCCCGTTGCAGCTTGCCTCCCCTACCAAACATGTTGACTGCTAAACGGATGGTTAGAGTTATTGTTTGGACAGTTGCATTGTTTCTGCTGAACATCTGTATTGAGGAACACAGATACGACAGCAGGCATGGGTAGGAAGGGAGAAGAGAATAATTTGGCTCAGTTACAACATCCGTCAATTATAAAATATAGAGAAGATGCAATGTTATTAGCCAATACTTAATCCGTTTTGAACCAGCTGATTTTTAGTGTTCCCCCTTCTTCTCTTTGTGTGATTTAATCAGTGCTCTCTGAATGTCACATTTTGAAAGAGACCTCTGCTTTGCACCTCTCATTTTGCATTTGCTGACTGAAACATCTCTATGCTTATATCATTTTTCTGAAAATTCAAATACTTAGGCTTTTTCACTTTCAGAAAAGGTTTATATACTCTCAGAGAACAGGAGCCATAACATATGTTAATATCCAGTGACTGGAACAGCCCCAGCAGAGTGTGCAGGCCCATCAGAACATCGTTATTTTTAGCCCTGATATCATTACAATTAACTGTGTGGAGGTTTTAAAATACAGACTTTAAAAGCTTGAGAGAGAAATCTCGTTAATAGGGATTTATGTGCCATGCTCTCCAAGGAAGCCAGGCCTTTCTGCCTGCGCTGGCGTTCAGAGGCTGCACCCTGCTGGCTCACAGCAGCACCGCTTGCCGCGCGGGCTAAAATGAACTTTCCATCAGCTTTTCTAACGCATCGAGAAAAGTTTATCCATATTCCAACTCAGGCATCCCTCACTCGACCTACACCCATCACAGAAGTTTCATGAGACTGCAACAAAATGAGCACACTAATAATTACTGAGGCATGAAAATAAAGAAATGCCGCATTATGCTTATCTGCCAAGGCAATTTTAAAACAAAATTTTGCACAATCTCTCATGCATTTCTCCTGCGGGTAATCCCACAAAATGACAGTGTCATTCTCAAAATATAATGAGACCTCAGGATTTTGAGGCAGGTCAAGCATTTCTGCCACCCACAAAAACCCAAAATGTCATCTCAAGGGAGCAAAGAGAAAAAATAACGTGTGCTTGTTTGTAATCATTTTCAAGAATAAACCACAGCAGTGTAGATCTCAGGAGTGGCTGAGCCCACAGAGTTTAATTTAAACTGGTGTGAGCAGGTCAGGCCTACAGAACCTGCTAAATTAGTGTGTTATGTTCACTCTCCTTTAATGATCTATAACTTTCCCTTATAGTCCACAGCGGAATCAGTCTCCCTGATTCTGTCACGCAAAACAGATCATGACAATTGAAGCAAATCACTGGCAGAGTAAACTCTGTCAGAAAAACAGATTGCAGGAGCTCTCTTATGCAGCAAGATGAGCTCGTTGCTCACCTAGAATGAAAATCCAAACTCACTAACAAGTAATAAAAACACTAATCCGTTTTAATGAGCTCTGAGCATCCAATTCGTAGTATACATGGTGCATCACTTCCTCAAGCTTGTAGGCATTTGTTTTTACTTTTCTAGCTACTTGGGAAAAAGAAAGGCAGTGTTTGGAAGGAGGAAGTGATTTAATTCTCTTCCTAATACACTTTCTTCCACATAAAGCTACAAAAAATATCCCAAAACCTTTACTGGTCTATTTAATATGTGCCATCTGCATTGCTGCAGGATCAGATTTCTTGCTCTCCAAAATTATGCAGTAGAATTTCTTCTTCCTGTAGATATACATAAGCTACACTGACTAGAAGCCGCATTTGACATTTAAAGACATGCCACACATAAAAATAAAGTACCACACACCAGCTAGACATACATACATACATTCAGATTTTAGTAAGCAGCATTGAGTTAGGACACCTAGAATTTACTCCCAGGGGCTCTCTTCTTTGGGACCTGGGTTTAAATTTAACATGTACATACTGATTATAGTGTTCATTTCATTTTTGGCTTAAAAAAAAAAAAAAGAGAAGTAACCAAGGAACACCAGGAATAAATTAGCAGTTAGCACATACAGCTTGACATTGTTCTCTCCTCAGTATGTACCACAAAAGAACTGGACTATTCAGTCTTTCAAGGGCATTTCCACTGCTTGCATGGGTTACTTTGCATGATTTACAGCATCTAAACATTTTTTATTTGTGTATTTTATAATCACACATTCATCTGGAAACAGTGTATGGGAGCAGAGTAACCTGGTTCTAATCTGCACCACCAAGTTCTGCCCTGGTACCTGAAACCAGTACTTGTGATAAGGCACTCTATGACAGTTTCAGTCAGTTTTAGTCATGTAAAAGTTATGTGCCTGTACAAAGGCTGTTGCCTAGACTACTTCTGTCATCAAAGTGCGTGGGGGAAAAAACCCATACCTGAGATGCACCTTGAGACAGCTAACTAAACTGACTAGATACCTGTCGTAGCAAGCGGCATAAGATGGGAAGTGTCCCAAAGACACAGGAGATGTGTCTTTCCACTGACTACCATCAGTTAAGACCAGACACCTGAATGTTAAGACAAACCTCGTAATTAAGAGAATGGATGCTGAATCTTGGTTCCCAGAGTATGGAATCTGGGCAGAAAAAGGCTTTTTTGTACAAAATAGTCTTTTCTCCCTTCTTTCAAAATCAACGAAAGTTCCATCAGTTTCTATGTATCCTGCATAAAATAAGACTCTTGGTATAGATGCACTGCTAATGGGCAAGTACCCACAGGACAGAATCTCCTATGAGGCACATCTGAAATGATTTCCAATAAAAAAAAAAAACACAACCAAAAAAAACCCCAAATCAAAACACAAACACCAAAACCTCAAAACTCCACCTTTGTAGATGCACTGTGCTTGCAGGTTGGCAGTGGCAATATCTAGCACCGCCCCCCCATACATGTGTGTGTACGTAATTCGTGTCTACAGGCACAACCCTATTAGTACCATTAAAACTAGTAGAATGCTAGAATGAGCATGGTTTTGTGCTGTGGGATTCAATTGTCTCAATTGTTCAGTTCTTAGAAGCCAGCTACTGGTGTGATTTCAACCTGAACTCTCCCACCCAGTACCCAGGTACAGTTCAGGAGTTATTCTGGGGCTGGGGTCACTTCTAACAGAACTTATTACTATGGATGTGTCACCTCTGGCAACTGAATGATCCTAAACACTCTATTTACTAGCACATACATGGGCTAGAAGTTTGCCATTTAAGAATTCAACTTAAACGCTCTAATATTAGACATTTGAGACCCTGAAGTCCGTTAACTCCACCTGTCTGCAGTGCTTCATTCTCTGATCACAGACCTGTTGTGCAGAAACTCAGTCACACAGCTGAAGGCACAGGGTAAGAAAATCCTTCTTCAGTAAGGTAAGCTGAAGCTGGCAGAGAGACTGAGGAAATGCCCAGGAGCTAAATGTTACTAAACTACAAGATAATTGCATATGACTGAGAAATAACCCTCCTCTAAAAGAAAACTGCAAAGCAAAACATACCCTAATTGGAAGTAACTGACTGTGGGAGCAGAGGAAGAAAGTAGAAACATTGCTTTATTAATAATACCTGCTCCTAGAATAGGTGAAAACCCCTTGTGGCATTTATAGACTATTTTCTGCCCAATTAAGTGAACAAAACATCTAAACAGATCTTTCCCTTATGGAGAAAAATCATTATGCTCCATGAAAATCAAAGAAAGGAAGGACTCAGTAGCAGCTATTAGGCAGTCTTGATTTTTCTTAAACTGTCAGGTATAAAGCCCACACATGCATATTAGTTATGCACACCATTTTTTTAGAAGAAATTGTGCCTGTGGCTTTTTTTACAGGTATAGACAAATTGTATACTAACAAGTGAGAAACTATGGGGACTGGACAGACCACATCTTCAGCTTCAGTTTAGGCAAAATGCAAAGTGCCTGTTGCTGGCGTCAAGAACATGAAAGCCAATGCCCGCCATCAAAGACAGGTAAGTATGCCCACTTGTACAGGAGATTGGGCTTTGCCTTTAAAAGTTTCACCTCCACAAACCAAACTGAGGAGAATACAAGCTACTCACTGTGGAGAGATCTGTTATAGCCACCTCTACCAGACCTAAATCTGAATGTACAGGCATCTCAGAGTGATCCTCGGAGCAGCAGCACATTCATCCAGCTAGAGCATACACCAATGACCACAACAGGAGCTGAAGCAAAAAGCCAGCTGTGGGTCAGATCAGCTCTAGAGATAACCAGATTCACTCTTTCGGCTAAGCTGCAAGATGATGAGTCAGAAACTGCCGTTATGCCCAGAAGTGAGGCAGCAGGTCTCCAGGCCACAGGCTGTGCTTGCTCTCAAGGATGGAGAGCCAGATAAGCATCGGGAGTCCTACTGTAACACAAGCACTTTTCTTTAGTGATCATATAGCACTAAAAAGTCACTACGAAGAATCACAGGAGGCACATTCATTTAAAATATCTATTGAAATTACAAATTAAACTCTTCAATATGATTCAAAGTACAAAACACAACATTAAAAGGCATTCAACAGCTCTTTTATACATCACAGTGTTAGTGGCACAAAATGTACTTACATTTCAAATACATCAACAGAACCATTTTTACACTGGTCAAATACATTATGTATACATATGCATGACTCCTTCATGCTTATCCCTATACAAGTTTAAAATACATCCATGATAAAATGATCAAGAAAGGTTCAGTTATGGACCACGTACCTGTACCTAATGTTCCTGGAATTCTTATTAGAGAGATACACAAATCAAAGCAATAATGAAGACCACAGGGCTCTAAACACAAATAGCATGCCTTACTTAGTATTAAGTGCATTAGCAATTAAGCACTGATGCAGGCTTTTTTGATGTCATTAATATCACTGTCATCAAAAACCGTATTCTATCTGTTTTCCTCAGGATTTTAGAATATGTATGTGAAATGTACAAACTTTGGTTTTAAAAAAGCAAACTTGCGCAAAGCTTTATGTATGCTGTACCTCACTGGCATGGGAACAGCCTGTATCAAATATATTTATTCCTATACAGTAAAAGGCCTACAGATGAAATGCACAAAACTTCATTTTTATTTTCCTGCCCATAACAATTTGAAATCAAAAGCACTTTGTCTTTTTCTGATCTATGAATATTTTATCCTGTCAGCTCCATAAACAAGAGAACTTTTCAGTAATTTGGACTGTTTCCTGCATGTCAGGAGATCAACTGTAAACTGAGAGTTGATCCAGTCAGCTCTTATTGCCTAATTCCTAAGCTGGAGTATTTGAAAAAAGATCATGCTGCTTGGTATGTGGGGGAAAGTATCTCAAGTTCTTAGCATGCTAAAGACAGTAGCAGGAGGTTTCAGAATGAATACCAACATGAATAAAATTTAAATATTAACAAGAAACTACAGTAAGCATTTATATTTAATCTTTCATCACAGAATCTTGAAGAGCTTCAAAACCAATGAATTTGCCCTCACAGCCCTCCTGTGAGGTAGGTAAACATTGGTCCATCCATTTAAAAGATGGTTAAATTGAGATAAGAGGAGATACATGTCCAGTGCCATGTGGAGAAAAATCAATGCTACTGCCGTTGAAGTCGGCGCAGGCTGTGCTGTTGATCTCTCTCAGGGCTGACTTCAGCCTAACTAATGAATGGCAAGCCTAGGGAGATGCAAAGTCTCTGGAATCTGGACTCCACACTCAGTCCCATGCTTGCTAGACAGGACACCACTTTACCCCAAACAGAACATGGAAATGATGTACTGTTACAAACTCCATTAAAAACAACACTTAAGACAATGCAAAATCCCTAAATAATAGCATGATCATAAAAATGCAACAGAAAGCATGCAGTCATTTTTTTTTTTTTTCTGGTGAAAATCTAAAAAGCCAAAGCTGTTGTAGCAGAATTTAATATGAAAAGCAGCAGACACAAGCATTCACTTTTCCAAGGCAGGGGGTTTAAATGTCAGAGTTTAAAATAATGTATTTACAATTAAATTTTAGGATATTAAATGTCACACTATCAGCATATGCTGTAATACAAAAATTCCACCACCAGAAGTTGCTACTTTGGGAAAAAAAAGCATTTAAAAAAACTAAAAAAAAAAAAAAATCCCCCAGAAGAATACAGATGGGATCACATTTAGCAAATCTGAAAGGATCAGGTCTTTCGTAAATATATAGAATCATAGAATGGTTAGGGCTGGAAGGGACCTTCAGAGGTCATCTAGTCCAACCCCCCTGCAAGAAGCAGTATATGTAGGCATATATTCCAACAGCCAGGATGTGAAACATGAGATACGTCATAAAAATCTCCAGTAGCAAGTCAAGTATGTTGACACTGGCAATAGAGATACTGACAGAAGTAGATTGTTTTCTGATTATATATAATGTTACCTGTGAGCGCTAATTATAAACTACCATTTAAAACTGTCTGTATTTGTAAAGGATTTATTTTTCTTTCCTTTTTTTTTTTACATCTGGAAATGCATTAGAATTTTGATATTGATTATTAACTGGCCACACAGTACCATGGGAAACTCAAGATTCACTATATTGCCATAAAGGCTGTCTCTAAGAAAGGCACAAAGAAAAGGAACCTCATACCAGGACACTCTGGTACTGTTAACAACCCACTGCACCTCTGCTGTTACTGTCATCCCAGCAGTAGAATTGGTCATTACAGTCACTGCCATGTATAGCAAAATCCTTTTGTGGTCCCAAATAGAAAATTAACCAGTCATGAAATCATTACATCCTTTTGTCCAGGTTTTTTTTTTTTTTTCCCTCCAGTCAAATAGAATTACGGGGCCAGGGATGACAGGTCACAGTTTAAGCTTACCTGCAGGAAGCTGTCCTCCGCAGAAGGGTTTCCATCACTTCTGCGCACTGAAGCTATGACTCAGGATGAGACAGATGCTCAGCTTAGGGAGATGGGGAGATGGACTGAGCTGCTGCCAGAGCCAGAGTGAGATAACCACTTCACTGCCCGCTGAACTTAGCAGTGCTTCACATACGCCTTGGGGACTGGCAAACACTGATCAAATGCACTGTCCAGACTTCCCTACAGATATTTTTGAACAACCAAGTAATTTTTAACAACAAAGATAGCTAAAATACTAACAATACTGTGGTAACAAAACCAGATATTACAAGTAAAGATCTGAACTGTGCACTGCCATAAAAAATCTGAATATATCACAAGGAGTTCAGACTTGCTGGAAACCAGCTATCCTTTTTCTTCATGTTACAATGGCTAAACTCATTAAAATCAAGCCAAATAAGTGAACTTCAGATAACCTCTAGTTCCCAGAGCTAAAATCTGTGGTTAGATACCGCTTGATGTATACCACTAAACTAAGAAGAGGGTGGAGAAGAAGAAGAAATTAAAGAGTAGTTTTATAAAAAGACAGGGGCCCTTTTCAAAATTGTACCCTACGGCCTTTTTATTTAAGAGATAGACAGTATAAAATGAAAGATAATAAAGGAAGGAGTAATTTCCTTATGCTTGAGCTATGAAAACATATTCTCAGCCTGTGACAGTAGCCAGAAGCAGTTGCATTTAAGGGTCTTAATACATTTTCAGTGCAAAGTTATCCTAGCTTCAACATATTCATCCATCTCAGTACATGGATAACGCACAGAAATAAATGATGATGAAAAAACCACAAACTTAAGTCCACAAGCCATTCAAAATAATGTTTTCCTTCAGTTCTACACACAGAGATACACATTGTTTCAGATGCTTCATATTTCATGGTGTTGTGGTTTTGTTTAGTGAGGGGGGGCAAGAAGTTATCAGTCAAATTCTTGTAGGCTTTAAAATCAGAGCAAAATGGTTTTCAAGAAAATATTTCTAAAGAGAAGCTACAATGACTAATAGTATGTCGACTAGCATGCTTGACTACCCCAGAAACGCAGCACTGTGAATTCCACAAAACTATCAAATCAAGTGATTATTTTTCAAAGGAAAACTTGTTTCGTCACAGTATTGTTATTAAAAGCATACACCATACATCATAAGATATTAAGTCTGGAAATGGGCTAAGTATTTTAAATGTGAAGTACAACTTCCACAAGTATCCCAGGCATTTTTATTATTAACTACAGGGATAACCCTAATATATTTTTATACTTAAAAGAAAAGATTCATTGAGAACGCAAGAGTCTGCTAAATAGTAAAGTTAGTCCTGTATTTTTTAATAATTGCCCTAAAGACAGAAGCAAGCTATCTTGAATTTCCAAAATATTTCAATAGCACAGCTATTTACACATTTGGTTTAAATAGGATTGTGTATATATATCCATATAAAAAGATTAAGATACCTGGATTAGAAGTTACGTAGCCCTGTAAGTGCAGCAGAACCCTAAATAAGAGCAAAAAATAACAATTCAGAAAAACACTAGTTGTCCAGTGGTAATCTATACCATCAATGCATTTTTAAAAGAACCTTGATTAGATAGCAAGTTTGTGTCAGCACTCAACCTTACAGCTTCATCAAATCATTTTAAAAATGTAGCTTTCAATCAAACAAATTTCTTATAAGACTTCAACAAAATTCCTGGAAGGCAACAGGACCAACTTTGTCCCTCTAACCCTCACCAAATTTCAAGAAAGGCATAGGATGGCCTATATGCACCTTATTGATTTTGTTATACTTGGAAAAATAGGTACTAAAAAGGACATTGTGATGGCTTTAACAAAAACAGATGTATAATAAACATGGCAAAGTCACACTAAGTTGACCTTCTGATTTAAATGATAGGCAACTGAAATATGTACAGGAATAAGACACTAAATTTTGAAGCAAGCAGATATGCAGAAAGTTTAGATTTGTATGCATTTTTAGCTTGTTTTGCTGATGTTACTCAGCACAGTTCCAAGTCCACCAGCAGGGCAACAGAAACTTTTTGCCTTATTTTTAGCAGTATCGCCTCTCCATTTCAGATAGCTATCTGAGTCCATGGTCTCTCTTTAGCACCAAACTTGCCTTCCAACACCCTCCTTGTCTATTATCAATTGATTTATGCAACAGTAGTAACAACAGTTCCTGGAACCAAGACTGTGTGTCAATGAAAAGCAGAATGGGGCAAGTAAGGCTACAGCAATGTAAGTGCAAAAGGGAAACATCAACAGCAACAATAAAATCAAAACACGTGTTGTGATGAGTCCAGTCTTCTCTGTCTAGGAAGGTAGAGGGTCATCATCTCCTTTATTACATTTGCACTTGCAGCACAGAACAAATGGTGTAGCAAGTAGAAGGAAAGGGGAGGCCACCAAAAGTAGAAGACCAAATCCTGCAAAAATTCCTACCACCTGCAAGAGAAAGGAATAGCATTGCATTAGGGATCAATTGTCTAGATTCTGCTGATACCAGTGCATCATCAGTGTTCTTCAAAAGGATCTCAGCAAATGCCATTGACCTTACTAGAGCCAGGACTTCCCCCCAAATGTACGCTACAGTCAGCTCCTGTGATCAGTAAAGGTGAATGAGATCATAGAGTGAACGTTCATGTCTCATTGCTCCAGTCGGAACCATGCTGTGCCACACAACTCAGTTCCATCACACAAAGTGATGCAGGTGGTTATTTGCCTTTTTGAGTTTTGCTGTATCTCAGACAACTAATGAAGCAACTGACCAGATACTTTTTTCTTCATCAAATCTAAATATTAAATATCAGGATCAAGACTACAGGAGAGTTAGAGACTCACTTTCAGGTGCTCCTCTTTTTGCTGGAGAAATCTCCAAGAAGAATCAGTCAATGTTTGGGTGCTGTTCATGGAGAAACTGAGAAGACTCCTGCAAACCTCCCACCAGCAGGAACACAAGCTTGGGAATCTGAGCCACAGATTCCAAACACTACAGACTATAGAAGAACTTTGCTTATGCCAAATGGCTTTTTGCAGTCAGACCTGAGCTTATGCTGCTGCTTTCGGGGACATGACCTAACTGTAAAAGCATTTGTTTCACTTAGATGTATTGATCACCCTCTTCCCAGCATGGGCAGAGGACCACAGACCTACCCATCCTGACAGTGTGCCAAACTCCATTAGTTTCTACAGAGTTTAAATCTGGAAAACTATTAAAAAAAAACATTCAAGTTGAGGTTCATTGCCTGAGATAGTTTCGCATTTGCCACAGGCAATTGTAAGAGTAATGCTGCAACAATATGCCTGCAAATTATTTGATAAAATAATTTTGATTTATTCACACGAGAGTGTCTGTGAATAATTTTGAATAATGAAGGCAGGAGCAGAATGCTAATCTGCTAGCAAAACCTCACAACAGAAGACAAAATGAAATTAGAGTGCAGTACTCATTAAAAATTTCTTCTAGCCAGGGCTAGATACGCCACTTCAATTAACTGGCAAATATTTAATTAGCCATGGTATAGATGGGATGATTTACTAGTACTTTTGTCAGCCACCGACAATTTCTCGTTCTAATTACTATGTATTTCTTTTTGCAATTCCACTATCCAGAGATTTTCACACGAGGGCTGAGAGGAACGGCTGGTTGCGGGAGATGGCGCTGTGGGACAGCAGTCACCGCTCTCAGACTGCCTCTTACTTCGCCAAATTCTTTCAGTCTTGGATTTTGGCTGTCCAGGGGTAAGGATCTCAGACTTCCTTGCCCTAACAATTTTATTTCTTGCCAAAAGCAATTTATTTTTCAGCTTCAGAGATGTGCACGTTTCATTACTCATTCTTTTTTTGGAGGTGCTGACACACTGATGCAACTTCCATTTACTAATCTTCTCATTTATTTACTACAGACATACACCAAAGCTAAATTCTCATTTCCTTTAAAAACTGTGAGCTGCAACTACTGCCACACTGCCTTTTGGAGACAGCATGCCCTTGCCTAGCTCTCTGCAGCCCAGGCTAAGAGTGCACTGGTCAGATAGAGCCACGTTGGAAGTTAGCAATTAATTGGATTGGATTGACTACTGGTAATTTCAATGAGATCTATTTATACCTTCCTTTCAGCCTCAATAGGCCATCAAAGATTACATTAAGTTTCATTTTATTTGGGATTTTTTGTTGTTTAATTTGAGGGGGTTTTGGTGTGGAGGGGTTTCTATGTTTGCTTGTTTTTTGAACAAAACTGCCTGCTGAGCATTACTTACTAATTTTCTACTTAGTTCTGTTGCTTCTGAAGAAGTTGCTGCCCTACCAGCATCGAGCAATTCCCTCTGGCCAAAACAAATATTTTTTTTAAATCTACAAACAACAAAACAAAGGCTCACCTCAATTTGTCTTGGATAAATACTGAAAGGAACTTAACATAAGGAAACTATTGCAATGTTGATTCAGCTTTAGTGGGTTTAGCAGAATTATATCCTGATTGATAGAGAATTACCTCTTTCTTTTTCAACAATGACTGGAACATCAAACATACTGTCTACCAAACATATTTGCACTAACTGCTGTTGCTAAGAACAGATGCCAAATATCAGATTAACTACCTCATGTTACAGGTATATCATAGAATCATATAGAATAGTTTGGGTTGGAAGGGACCTTTAAAGGTCATCTAGTCCAACCCCCTCCCTGCAAGGAGCAGGGACATCTCCAACCAGATCGGGTTGCTCAGAGCCCCGTCCAGCCTGGCCTTGAATGTTTCCAGGGATGGGGCATCTACCAGCTCTCTGGGCAACTTGTTCCAGTGTTCCACTACTGTCATTGTAAAAAATTTTTCCTTATATCCCAGTCTGAATCTACCTCCCTCTGTTTTTAAACCACCATCCCTCGTCCTATCACAACAGGCCCTACTGAAGAGTTTCTCCCTGTCTTTCTTATAAGCCCCTTTTAGGTACTGGAACACCACTATAAGGTGTTCTCAGAGCCTTCTCTTCTCAAGGCTGAAGCTGACATACCCACATGCTTCCTAAGGTACCATTGGCTAAACCAAGCAAAACTCAGTCCATACCTCAGGCATCCAGGGATGTATGTGGGACAGGGGTGCAATCCTTCTCCTTTTATTTAATTTTAGCTGTTTCTCCAGACTTGGGGTTTATTCTCTAGACTTGGGTTTTATGCTCTAACGGAAAGAAGTCTGTACTTCATGAAGAGCACTTCATCTCAAGATAAGGTACATATTTACTGGCACACAGTTAATTTAGGAAGAGATGACTCAGATACCCAGATGTCCCTGTGTCTCTGAAGTGACTGTAAAGGCAGGAGATTGGACTAAGTCACACATTGGCATTTACTATGCACTGAAGTAGTGCAGAGAGCTCTTCCATTACCAGCACTCATGCTGGGTCCAGCAAGACTGCATCTAGACTACAAGAGATATCTCCACACTCCTTGTAATGTTAAACTGAATCTGTTTGGAACTACTGATAAACTCACTAGGTTACCTTCTATCTAGCCTACATGAATGAGTCAACTCTGAGTCCAGAGCAAGATACTGAGCATACTCAGGCTAATTCTTTCCAGTTTTGGATCCAGAACTACGATGTTAAAATGAGTACGGCAAAGGAAGGCACTATGACAGTAGCAGACCTGTACAGAGCTTTTAAAGATCTGAGCTTTACCTGTGTTCTGTGCCAGATAACAGATGCCCTGGAGTGTCCCAGCTTGTTTCTACAAGGTCCTTTGTCGTAATGTATAAGGAGAAAATCATCCTACAAAATATTAAATGAAAAGGTAGGTAATAAACAATAGTACAAACTCTTCCTCAAGTTATAAAATACTATTTTCTGAGAACTTATAAACAAGAATTATGCAGGAAGATATGGCCAGGTTCAACATTTCCAAAGTGCTTCGTTTACAGTTAAGTGTCTTCACAAACAGTTTTGTTTAGCAAGTGTTATAGATCTACAATGTATTCTTCTCCTAAAGGCTTTCAACTTGCATATTTAAATGCTAGTATGGAGTTTAGCAAGACAATCCAAGAAGATAAGCTGCCCATTGCATATATTTCACATACATACAGAAAGAGCAAAGGAAAATGAATACTTGTACCACAGATCTCCCAAACTTGGTTCCTTTTATTAGTTGAAAAATAAAAGGACAATACAGATTTTTGACAAATTATGTCCCTATCTGTCCTGCCATCCTTTGGCAAAGCAGCCAAGACAGCAGGCCTAGTACCAAGGGAATACTGCTTTTTAACTGAGCATGTGAGAAACGGGCGATTTAAGGACTGTTAGTGAAGCATTCAAATGGGACAACCACAGGATTTGAATAGTCAGAGTAGTTTTTGGGAACCTAAAACATTTCCTGTGCTATTGTTAACAATGCTATAAAATAAAACAGATGACACGGAAACAGATGTTGTATATTGTGTATACTCTGATTCTTGGGCACGATAACAGGCTGATTTAAAAAAAACATAAACATATGACAGCACCAGCTTATAGACTGACAAATTCCCGGTGTTAGTAGAACATTGTATTCTTTTTCATATGTCAGATCTATTTCTTGCCCCACAAAATACAATGAATGGTAAACAAGTCTGACTACTAGACTCCTGCATGGTGACGCACCAAATCTAACATTTGTCTGATAAACTTCCACAGACTGTGAACATTGCTATAGTCAACCTGTAACTCCTTCAAGAAGGGAAATATTAAAAAGTCAGTACTAAATGAAGCACTATTACAAAAAATAAACAAACCAAAAAATACCTAACAAACCCATGTCTTACCATGTAAAGATTGCAAACAACATCTTCATAAAATTTTACTTTATAATGATTAATTCCTGACTCACATAGGCAAAATGCTAAGATCACAAAGGTCAGACGAGTAAAACAGAGCATACAAGTCCTATCACATTACCAGCATCAGCTCTGGTGAGTTGCAGTCCACTAAGTTGGGCAGAAGCTAGTGAGCTACTATTTTATTGATTAATGAGACAGCTGGATGGCAAAGCAATGAACTTCTGAGCTTTTGAGTATCAGAGTGCATGGCATGTACTCACATCAAGAGATTCCAGACAGTACCAGCAAAAGGCATGTTTGCAGTTCTTACACATCATTTGGGCACAGCCTTCATCTCGTTCAATGTAAACTTTACACTTTGGACAGCGTTTGATTGGAGCATCATCTTCTTCCATTTTAAAAACTGAACTGTGGGAGAGAGTGAGGAATTAATAAGATACGTGGCCATGAAGAAGAGAAGGAATTCTAAGAAATGAGCTAAGAAGATAAGCCTACTGTTTTATTTAAAAAAAAAAAAAAAAAAAAA